>LBNU01019115.1:1019-16778 GCA_014162995.1 Artemisia annua
TCATAATTGCTGGTTCCAGATCTGACGGCCTTGGTTGACGGCGTCACCAATTTGCACTACGAACTCTCTGGCCCGTCACGAGTATTTTTCCAATTCTGGACTTCACTTGTTCCTGACGGCGTCACCTTGTAGAGTGTGACGGCGTCACCTTCTGTAATCTTTAAGGTCTTTTGAGTTTTTGTTGTTTTCCGCACTTTTTCACTCCGAAAACGCCCGAAAATGCTTCTTTTGTGATTTTCCCTTCAAAAGTACCTAAAATGAGAAAAGAAACGACTTTGGGTGAAATCCAAACCAAAAACATACGAATTAGGACTCAAACCGACCCCTAAAAACGTAACATTTTTCGTCTCATCAGTAAGCATATTGTACAACAAAATAAAGCGTGGTGTCATTTTAAGACAAAAATTCTATCAAACAACATTAATGCTATTAAAAACACCCATTCACCAAAAAATACAACCATTTAAGCATAATGTACAATAGCTGCAACCAATTTTCAGATTTACAACAAAATAAGCATAGTATACAACAAAATAAGCATGATGTAATTTTCAGAATTATTTTCAGACTTACAACATTAATGCTATTAAAGTGGTCAATATTATTAATAACTATAATGACTACTACTTACAAGAAAAGAAACATAGTGTACAACACTTTAATACACATAATTTTCAGACGTATAAGACAAGAAGCATAGTGTACAATAAAACACCACATTAATGCTATTTAATGTAGTCAATTATTTAACTGGTCAATAAATACAATTAATACAGTTATTAAAGCACCCCTTACATAAAAAATACAAATTATCAAGCATATTGTACAACCAAATTAAACACAATTCATGCATTAAATTTCACTACTAAAAATAATAAAGCACATTATACAAATATTCAAGCCCGTACGGGCAACGGGCCAAATGGGCTTGAGCCCGAACGGGCGCGGACCAAATGGCTCGAGCCCGAACAGGCACGGGCCAACGGGTTCGAGCCCGAACGGGCACGGGCTATACGAAATTCTTGATATCCGTAAATTTATTATTAAAAAGAACATAACAAACTAAAATACATTATTTATCGAAAAATTTTATTTCAGGGTACCCGCCGCTGCAACGCGCGGGTACCCCTGCTAGTCTTCAATTAAACATGGGCAAAGAAAGGGTATGAAACCCTTGGAAAAGGTCTGAAATTCGAGCTAGGGTTTATGTGTGTGTTACACCAAAAGTGCCTCCTCTAATAAATGAAAATTCCAAAAATATATATAGAATTTACAATCTGACGGTGTCACCTTTTAAGTTGTGACGCTAGGGTTTCTCTGATTGCCTAGATCCACTTCTGACGCCATCTGGTTCAAATGTTCTTTGGGCCGTCTCTCTTTAGGTTAACACGTGATGGCCTTGGCATTTTATAACGTGACCCCGTCACGTGTAATCTTCCCAATATCTTTCTGGCGCGTCAAGTGTAAAATTATTATCCACCTCTTAGTCAACATGTGACGGTGTCACCTAGTGAGTCTTGACGTCGTCAGGTACTGTTTCCAACTTGGATTCTTGACTTTGTCGTTTTCTTCACTTTTTGCTCCAAAAACGTCCAAAGTGCTCCATTTTCCAGAATCTTCTCTAAAGTACCTAAATTGACAAAAGAAACGATTTGAGGTAATAATTGATCACAATATCAAGATTTAGGGCTTAAATAACCCCTAAAAGCGTAACAAATTTCTCCTTATCAATTACCCACCTCACTCATTCCTTTACATTCCCTTTCCCTTTCCTTTTCCGTTTCCCTTTCCGTTTCCCCACTTTGAGCTAAGCGGGCCCTAAATGTTAGAACTCTTAAAAGAGTTTTTTTTTTCTTTTTTTTTATTATTATTTTTTATTTAAATAATTAGCTCATGCACATTGCAAATTATCTCATAAAACATGTAAAAAGGGTTTCAATTTTGTATATGGGAGGCTCATGCAGCTATCAAACTAAAAGGTTACTCTTTTAACAGTACTTTCAAGAGTAGGCAGTTATTTTGAATTTACTGGTAGTTCACACTTTCAAATTATTACTAATTCTTTTCTACAAATTAAGTGATGTATATTACTTTTGTATGTCGGACGCTTACATTCAAGTGCCTGTTTAGCTCGGAGATGAGTATTGTGAACTTTTCATGACATTCCTTTCTTATGTCTAGTATTAAAATTTTAGGTAAATCAATATAATGCAACTGCGTATACATTTACTTCTCTAAAACAATAATGAAATGAGGGATCATAATTAAGACTTTCATATAGCTTTTTATCTTCAAAATGCACCTTTTGGAAATATATATCTCATTCAACGTATTTCTAATGACAATATCCAGTTATTAGGCTAAAGGCTATTAATTAAGATTGTACCAAGATCTTAATGTCACATTCTGTTGCATATTTTTTTTTAAGAAATAAGTAAGAACCAAAAAAGTGGGTTCCCTTGGTGAATGGCTAAAATCGAGTCATTATTGTAGAGATCATTTCGCCTTAATTATCGTTACTTTTATAAGTTATTTCAGAAATTAGAATAATTTGAGTAAATCAGATTAGAGTTCACAAAGGTATTCATATGCCTGCTACAGATGGTTATTAGTAATATGCTAACATCTACATCTGACATTTATATCATGGCTAACATTTTGGTTTGCAAACCTTACGAGAGATGCCAGAAATTCAACTGGGTGCCCACACAATAAGGTCTCATGGAGCTCAAGTGGCAAGGGTCCACATGCCTGATTGGTTTGTTCTCTTATTTCTTGTAGCCATTGAAGTCATTTTGAATGTGATAGAACTATTCCACCACTTTGTTGGTGCGGAAATGGTGGATGACCTTAGGTACCCTTTGCAAGACATTACTGGTCCGTTGTGGGCAGTAGCGGATACAAGAATTTAGACTATGTGTGGCACAATTCTCGGCTCACTTTGCTTCGCGAATAGATCTTATTTTAGTTGTCCATTGATTAGGGTAAAATTAGTTGGTTTTTCCGGTTTTAGTTCTTGTATGCGGTTTGAACATAGTATATAAATAAATTAGATATTTTGAATCATAGATAGGAATCGAGAACTATATCAAAACCCAATACACTAGGAATCGAGAACTATATCAATCGAGAACTATATAAAATACTCCATAAAATAAATCCAAATTAGCTTATGGAGCTACCTCTAATTGACAAATAAAACTAGCTAAAAAACAAACTAGTACAAAATATTTATTAAACACTACTATTCATCATCTTGTACCTCCCATATCAACTTTCTTTTCTTCAAGAACAAAACTTAAAAACATCTTTCACTTTTATTTTTGTTCATTTATGTGCACTTCTATACAAAACTATGTGTAGCACTTTCAAAGAACCAAACATCGTCAAAAAAACTTATACTATGTTGGCTTAAATCGTATGTGACACCTGCCACACGTGGCTCACACATAGATCCGCCAGTTCTGGTAGGCATTCTTTGAATCTTTTATGAAATATTACACGGGATTTACTATGACACAATTGATTGAACACTTGTTGCTCTTGCTATTTTTATTTAACATATATACATTATGTTGTATATCTTCAAATCTTTTAATTATTGGGGTTTTGGTATTTTAACATATCAAGTGTAGAAAATACTGAAATTAATCTCATTTCACGCATGGGCTCATAGTTTCTGAATTAGAGAACATAATATAGTAGGATTATTGTCTACTCCTTTGTAACTGATTTATGCATTTTGATCTTATTTCGTATGGCATATAGGTTGAGCGCAGTGCACAAAAAATGTGAAACACTGTAGGAAATCAGATAATCTCATGAAGGAGTGAGAGAACATGAATAGTGAACTTGAGAGGCAACATTGCAAAGCTAAAGCCATGGTACATACAATTATCTTTTTTATTTACGTTTCCTTAGTTTCTAATTTGGATTGCTTTGTAATGTTGTTTACTGGATGAAAAATCCAAAAGGATGAGATGTGGAACACCGATCTTGAATGATAAACTACTTTCAATGTTTCAATATTAATTTGAAATGTTGGATTCATCACATGCTATCCATAAGAAACAGGGAGTGAAGGAGAGGTGATGAACATGAATGTGTATTTTTTTCTTTCTTTTTTAATTCTAAGATACCATGTTAGTTGGCATGCAACACTCATAGTTTATCATAGGTTCTGTCCATAACCAAATAGCTTGTTCGAGGAATTCAACATGAATTGCTAATTGTCAGTTTATGGTGAGTTTAGGAAATATTTCAAAAATACCATTTCGATTAAAATTAATCTAGACCATTTTATTAGTTTTTGACGAAATTTTAGGATTGCAATTTCGTTAAAAGAATATGCTTATTCATTGCTGTCTCCGGATCAATACAGGGCAGACTCTTATGCTCATATCTGAAATTGGACATTTCGATTCTAGTCAAACGAGTTGAAAGTTGACCCATAAAGGGTATGTGTTCAAACATGTCTTATCCATGCTAAAGAGATTAAAGGTGTGTCATACTTATGAAGTCTTATATGCTAAAAGTTATTGCAAACCAATCCTTATACATAGTTTCATTTTATAATAACACATAATCACTAACATTTCTAAAACTAAAAATTGAAAAATTGCTTACAATCACATTCTCAAGGAACAGTATATGGGTCTGCTATGCTTTTACAATGTTATTGCCATGTTGGAGGCCGGATTCATTGCCTCTCGTACACCACTATTAGTTATACACTTCTGTTAGATATTTGTAGCCTCCATAATACGACTTTTAAGGTAATAATAAAAAGTGGTAATTACCAAAATAGACCAGTCGTCCTATGACTCATCACTTTTTAAATCTAAAATTTTCAAAAGTCCAAAATAGACCGGGGGCGACTCTTATTTTGGGCAACTCTTGTCTATTGACTAAAATACCCCTCTGTACCAAACCTTGTTACAAAATAATGATAAACCCAGATTCTGGTGACACCATTTACAAACCTAGTTTCCGGTAAACAAACCTCTTTGTATGTACCATTGCAACCACTAGTAACAACTTACAAGAACTTGCTTTATTGAACCACAAACTGCAAACATGCCAATATCCATCAGTTAGGGGTGGTAATTTTCGACACGACATTAACCCGACATAAAGTTAAACAGGTTTGGGTTAAGGATAAACATGTTTGGGTCAAAAACAGGTCAACCCGTGTAACATGTTTAATAAATGGGTCGTGTTTGAGTTGAGTAATTATTAAACAGGTCAACCCGTGAACCCGTTTAAGTATATAGGCCTCTAAAATGAAACATATAGCTTGGATTTTATGATAGATTTGGATTAAATGTATTTCATTATGTAAGTGAATTATGATTATAACTCACATATTATTGAAATTGTCGCGTAGTTATATATATGTTATTTTTATCAATTTTTAGATCGTTATACATGTTTTGCTTCTATTAGTTAAATCGCCAAACCACTAACCCTATTCGACACTTGACCTATTTACTTAAACAGGTTAAACGGGTCACAAACGGGTTACACGTGTTATGCAATTCTGGGTTAGGATTGAGTTTCTTGACACGATTAATAAATGGGTCGTGTTTGGGCATAAGTTAAAATAACCTGCCAACCCGCGAACCCGAATAGGTTAACCCGAACACGACTCGATTGCCACCTCTACTATCAGTTATGCAAATTCAAAAAGCTAAAGAGATACACTTAAACCAAACATTTTCACATTATAAAAAGGGCTAGATAAAAATTTTCAGTAGCATATTCACAACAAAACCCAGAACTCAAACATACAAAAATGATAACCCACTATAATAATCAATTCAACAACACCTACAAAATTTATACATCGTTCTTTCTCTTATTTTCACAACTTTAATCAATTCGTAACTGTAACACTTTTGATTTTTCATTCCTTGTCAACTCCGAAAGAAGAATCACAACCTTTTTATCTACAAACATAAACATGAAGCATAAACCAGGCCCTTTGAATCTTGTTGTGAGTGGTGAACCAGATGGGTGACGACCAACTCCACCAAACGCCCATCGTCACCACCACAAAACCGTCCGACCACTATATCCGACCACATCCGCGGTTGTTGTTGCACGTGATGGTGGATGAGGTGGCCGTCGGATGTGGTGGTGTTGGTGAAAAGAGTTTTTAGTTTGTGTATATTTTTAATTTATTATTATTATTATTATTATTATTATTATTATTATTATTATTATTATTATTATTATTATTATTATTATTATATTTTTTTTGATTATGATGTTTTGGGTCTGAATCTTACTATCATATCTTACTGTTAAGATGTGGTTATAAAGTCTGAATCTAAATAAAATAATGTTGTTTGTTTTTTTATAATTGTCTGAATGGTTTTAGTTGTTTTTTTTAAAGCATATATTAAACTATATCAATGCAATAAATAAATAGCTTCTATAAACATGAAACAAACATTTTTATGAATTTAATACAATAATAAATAATTAAATAAGAGGCAATAAGAGTGTTAAGAGGTAATAAGAGTTTACCACCACATCTTATTGGGTAAGATCGTAAGAGGGATAACCTCTTCCCGCGTCTAACTGGAAGGAAAAAACAAACAACCCTTGCCTCTTACCTTGTCTGACTGGTAAGTAATAAGAGGCAGTAAGAGTTTTTTTAGAAAAACAAACACACCCTAAGGTGATAGTGGTGGTGGCGTCCAACTATAGCTTGGTGTTAGGCGGAAACCGACAGTGATGGTGGCCGCTGATGGTGAAGGTGGCCGGATTTGGTAGAGAGAGGAAACGAGTGTGTGTTTGTGAGAAGAGAGGAAAAGAGAGTGTGATTGTGAGAAAAAGAAGAAGGTGTTTTGTATTTTGTAATAAGATTAGTACATAAGGGTATTTTAGTCATTTTAATTTTGACTAATTGAATTATGGTATGCGTTGTACAAGTTGCCAGTCGTTCGGTCTATTTTGGACTTTTGAAGATTTTAGATCTGGAAAATGATAAGGCGTAGGGCGACTGGTTTAGTTTGGCAATTTTACCTAATAAAAGTAATTAAATGTGTTGTCTTTAGCCTCTAAAAAGTTACTTAAGTAGCACCATTTATGTTCCAACTTGAATATGTTTGGTTACAATCCTAAAATTTCTTGCTAACTTAAGTAGCACCATTTATGCTAAGATATCATGAGTTTTCATATGCTATCTCAATTTGTTAATTTTTTTGTTTTTATCTTTTACCTCTTATTTTGTATAACTTGATATAGTATGCCTATATGTATTGTTGTTGGTCAAAAGTGATACGTGTTATAAAACCGTACAAGATGATATTTTACATTTGGATTATCAACTAAAAACAAAATGATATGTAGAATCATCTTTTTTCTTTCCAACAAAGGAAGAAATGTAGATTGTCAATATAAAATAAAACATTATCTTAAATTTGAGCATGGTCACTAAAAGAAACTCAGGTTGGAATCTTTTGCTTTTGTACAACGCCAGAGTAATGATTTCCTTTGTAATGTTGTTTTATGTATTATTTCTCTCCTTTGATTTGTAGAGTTAATCCCTTTTGTTAAAATCGGTAATTCCTCATCAGATGAAGTTTAGTCATATTTTTCCATGTGGTACAGATATAAATGATAAAACGGAAGGTAGAGAAGACCATCACGCTTTTCACACACACAAAAGAGGTTAAAATTTTGTCTGACTATATACCATTTTTTTACAAGTCTTGCAATGATTTTTCCTTGTTTTTCATAGGGTGTAGAAAGCAACATTCAATAGGTAACTCAAAATATGTCTCGAGTCTCCCCATTTCTTTGGCATGCTTTCTAATGATAATGCTTTTATATTTTGCTCATGATGCATAATTAAGATTTCCATTCTTAAAAGATTACTAATTAAAAAAGATGTGTTTATGCAATCATCAAATATAAATTATGTTTATTGGGACATGTTTAAGCAGGTGTGTGTTTATATAAGTGGAAGACAAAACTTCATAAATAGAAAAAAAAAATGACTGAAGATGGTTATGTTCTTTTCCGGTTTAACTATTGTGTCTGATATGACGTATGTTTCACTATTAGCAAACTTATATTTTACCTCTAACTTCGTGACACACAATGTCATTAACAATTCCTTTTCCACGTATCTTGAAAATACATGTGAATTTCACGGTGTTGGGTTTTAAGTAACTCTGCTTCTAATAATATCAATCTGCTGCTGACTGACTCTGCTGCTGGAATTGTGACTCTGCTGCTCATATTGAAGAACTCTGCTGCTCAGAGTTAATTATAGTATTGAGTCATGTATTTATGTTAATGATTGTATTAAATATTCTATAGGTTTAGAATATCGTTTGTGTGTGTAAGAAGTCTTTGTAAACCGTGTAGGGTTCCTTGTCTATAAAAGGAGATCCCTAGGGTTAGAGAATGTACGTGTATTAGAAAAGTCGAATTCACTTCAAGGTTGTTAAACCCTAGCATTGTAAGAGTGCTCGTATAATTAATATATTGAAGTGTTTAGTGTGATATTCATTGTTCTTGTGTTCATCTTAAGTTATATAATATATTCCGCGTATTATATAAGTTTCTATTCAAGTCAGCTTCTATACTAGATCGTTTGCTCAACTGGGATCAACACACGGGTCTTTTAGTTATCTATTCTCTATTATCTGTTGTCTTTTATCTATTATCTATTATCTTTGATAAAACATAGTTTTGAGGTTAATTTGTGCCATCAGTTTTGTCCATGTGTAGTAATGTGGTTAAGTCATATGTTAAGCAAAGTTTTAAAGAAAAGTTAAGAATCATTTTAAGAAAGTATGAATCAGCGTTTTAAACACTTTCACACTATAACTAACCAATTCATTTCACCATTTTATTCACATATTCAAACTACATTTCTCTATACACATTCAAATACATTCTCTCTATACACTTTTACACATTTAATCTACATAATGTCCTACGAGCTATTTTTTGGCACTTCATCATCGCACGATGAAGATGAAGATGAAGATGAAGTTAATAGCGAGCTTGCGCTTTTTGGGTAAAGGGTTTATACCCGGTGAATATATAACAAATGATAATGTTGTTTGGTACATGGGAAGATGGTAATGAGCCACCTTAAGAAAAACCTAACAAGACACTCTATATGCTTTGCACATACAAAAAACATACAACCAAAACCGAACCACGACCTAGAGGACCTACGCAAGATAAGCAATACATACAAGGACCTCTAGATACTAACTAATCAGCCACCATCTGATATAATACTCGAAATCTTCCACGTCCTATACATTTGTTCAACACGAGGCTTTTTCTTAAACCTAATTGATGCAATCTTTAGCCTCACAATATCAGCCACAATCTTGGACAACTGCTATGGATTTATTTCACCTTTTCCATGAACTCTGTTGTTGCGTTCTTGCGCCTTACGGAAGCCTGTTCGGTGGATTTTCAAGCGCCAAAGCCAAAAATCCCATGAACCCACATAGACAAGGATCATTACGGTGCTCATAATCGTTTAGTGACGGCTTGCCGGCTTACTTCTCCAAACAACCACAGTATGACGAAAAACATTTCGTAAGCGGTTCCGAATGAGCCGACAAGTATTCACATAAATTGTTCGAGAGGTAACTGATCATTCCTCTTATTTTCACAAACTACTAATTGTGCGGGCAGAATTGGTATTTACCCATTGATGAGTGTGCTTTGGCAATTCGTCAAATGGTGTACGGATCCAATCCAGATTCTCTGGACGAATATCTGCAAATGGGTGCGACAACAACCCGCAAGTGTCTCTGATTATTTTGTAAGGCCATCATAAAGTTACATGGTGAAGAGTTTTTGCGAAAGCCAACATATACTGACATTGAAAAACTCTATGCTCATCACGAGCAAAAGCATGGGTTTCCTAGGATGATAGGAAGCATTGATTGTACAGATTGGCTGTGGGTGAATTGCCCAACAGCTTTAAAAGCTCAATTTGCTAGGGGTGATCACGGGCCAGATCCATTCAATTTATTGAAAGCGATCGCCTCCCAAGATTTATGGCTTTGGCATGCGTTCTTTAGTGTCGCCAGGATGAATAACAACGTGAATGTTTTACGTTAATCGCCCCTGTTTTCCATGATCTCAAAGCGAGGAGAGCACCGGATGTTCCACTCTTGGCTAACAACGTGACTTATAAAAGCGGATATTATATTACCGACGGGATATATCTAGAATGGTCCGTTCTTATTAAGTTCATAAAAAAATCAGGGACAAATGATCATAAACGAATATTGTATAAGACGAAGCATGAAATAGCAAGGAAAGATATGGAACGAGCTTTTGGTGTATTAAAGAAGAAGTGGCTAATGATTAAACATCCGGCTAGAGGGATGACACGAAGTCGACTATCGAATATAATGTACACATGCAACATATTACATAATATGACAATTCATGACAAAGGATGGGCAATACCTCCCACATTTTTTCGAGAGGAGTGATGCGCGTGATGTGTCGTTGCGGTTTAGCAGTATTAATGCCTACTCAAGTTTTAGATTTATATTTAGCCGACTTATCAATAACACACACACTTAACGAGCAGTGTACCCGGTCAGTATGAATATAATGGTAAGTAGAGTGTCGATCACTAAGAGTGGAACGTATTATCTAGTTAACCTAATCAGTATTTTAATATCCTAAGTTAGTTTTACAGTCTAATCTAACGAAAGGGGGTTCAGCCTGAGAGACTGGCACAATTTGGTTTTATTAATCAGTAAATAAACTAATGAGCACGAATCAGCGAATAGCAACACGTACACAGATAGATAAGAGAAGCAGAAGAAGGCCTGTCCTGATAGTTAAGCAGCTTGTCACTTGTTTTATTGCTAGTTTTATATGAAAAGTATCATAATCTAATCTGTCTCGTTGGATCTCATTATATAGGCGAGTAAACTCTTAATGATCACTTATGTCTATCCTACTTTCTAGACACTAGATAAATAGGCGAGGAACAGGTATGGCAGCCCACAGGCTCAGCTAGACACAAAGGTTATCAATGCACATATATAAGTCACCAAAAACATCATCATATAAACTTTAATTAATGGGAAAGCAATTTTAAGGGGAGCAGTATGGTGGCCACAAGCCCATCAATCCTGATGAATTAAAGCGTACTATTACAATAAAACAAAACTACTTAATGAATTAAATACATGCAGGACCTTCTTACAACTCTAATATCTTCGTTTGGGGTGTGTCTTGTGATGCTTCTTTTACTGAATTCGTCTCCTTAGGGTTTGGTTGCACACAAAATTCGTGTAAGTCTTGGGGTATTTATAGTTTCTGTCTGAGGGCACGATGCGGCGCATCGAGTAAGTAGATGTGGCGCATTAACTTAACTTCTCGTGAGGTCCAAAATTAATATATTCTGGAATATTCGTACACCGTCTTCAGATGCGGCGTATCTTGATCTTTTATACGGCGCATGTCCTTCAGTGTCTTGGATTGTATCTGGTGAAGTCTTTATAGTGATACGCCGTATGTCATAAGTGTAATGCGGCGTATCTGGAGTAGAACAAGCTTGATCTTCTTCGTTGACCAAAGTTTCATATGCGGCGCATGATAGAATTACATGCGGCGCATTCTTCAAAGTCAGGCAATGGTCTTCGAATTCATCTAAGTATGATATTGAGGCGTATCTGTTGAGAGAGATACGGCGCATCTTCTGGATTTCAGTAGACTTTTGACATCTTGCTAGTTTTGCTCCATAATTCGTCCAAAATCGCCAAGTTTCACCAATTGCTTGTTTTTACCAGAGAATTACTAAACTAAACAATTAAGTATCGATTCTCATAAATAATATAATAAAACAAGTCAAATAAATAGGATAAATGATGACAATAATATGTACTTATTTGATGTCATCAAATATCCCCTGCTTGAACTTTACTTGTCCCCAAGTAAACCTTAGATTTAAAAATTATAAAAATGTATCCTAAAATGTATTAGGATTTATTTGTATCATTAAGCATGTATTCATTTTATCATAATTACACAACCAAACACTTAACGAAGTAGAAACAAAATAATTTTTCAATATCAAAACAATTCTAAATCGTTTAGTTGCTTAGTCGTGATGAATATTCTATCATAAGCTTGGCAAGCATACGCATCACCCCCACTAAAGTCAAGGAGTAACAAGTCTAAAGCGGTAAATAGGGTTTTGAGGCTTAAGGGTTGAACCTAGCTTCGTTCAAACATTTTCTGCATAAACTTAGTAGATTACTGGCGCGAGTCCTCGACGCTTCAACTAACGGATGGTCACTAGTGCACTTCTTGGATCGCTGGCGCGTTATTTGCATAACGGATGATCACCAAGTCACACTCTAGATCGCTAGCGCGTTAGTCAATTAATCTAATACTCGGATGGTCACTACCTTATTCATGCATTTAATATTCTCACTTAGCCATCATCATATCCGGATGCTCGAAAGCTAACAACGAATACAACAATACGGTTGGGTATGGATAACATTTAGGATATAAATTGGTGTAAAATAAAAATAAACAAAACAAATTGATTAAAGTCCTAAGTGTGGTTAATCGCTTACCCAACTATCCCATGAATAAGACCCATATCATTGAATAACTCACGCTTTTGACTCATGTAACTCACGCTTTAGGTAGACACGAATTATACTCAATAAAATCTTAAACAAAGAATAAACCATAGTTGGCGTTCCCATAACGGCCAACCCCCATTCAATCCATAAATATAGTACAACAACAAATAGTGGTGATATCTTCCACTTAATACAAAACTTTACAATAGTTGGTTAAACAAACTTCCAACTTCTTCTTCTTTCTTTTTCTTTTCTATTTTTTTGATTTTTTTAATCTAACATAGATGTGTAAAATTTTACAACTTTTCTATCACGATTTTTTTGGATAATTTTTCCATACTTTTCATAACTTTCAGAAATAACTGTAATAGTGAAAGTAGTAAACACACGAAAAATAAACTAAAAATTATACAATATGTACTTTCACTCCAATTGAATTGTGCAATTTTCCGACCTAACCAAAGATAATGAATTACGCACGCGAACACAGTTAATGTAAGGAAACACACTTTGCCTAAAGTAACTAACCACGGACATTAATCTATAGGGTAGGCTAAGGTGTAAGGGTGTAACGAAACATTTTAACAAAGGTGTATGAAACGAAAGGAATGGCTCTGAGGGTTTTTTAGGGGTATCTTACTCTAAAAATTAGAGTAAACAAAAGGGTTTATACGAGGGTTAACTAACCAGCGTAGTTAGTTAATATCACATAACATATATAGGCTTTTTGGGTGTAATCCTAGAAATTTACCGAGTTAGACAAGTCACTCCAATTATATCAATAATACTCATTATGGTGGTCTCGAATAGTATGCAAGCCAAGTTCTAAAGTTTACAAGTCACTGGCACACTAAAGTTTTTAATTTTTGGAAAAAATAAGGTTAGTGTGAGGCTATGTAATTTAGACTTAAACAAAAATATGCTAAAAAATTTTAAATTTTGATATGTTAAGCGCATTTTAAGCATATTTTGAAAAGTTTGGGACAAGTAAGCGTTCTAATTCTCCATCCCCTCACTTAAGTTAAACAACGTCCTCGTTGTTTGTATTAAAAGTTAAAAACTGGAAAATAAAAGAATTAGAACGTAGAAACTCCCCTGAGATTTGCTCGGTATGATCTCTATTATGCGTTTATGAGCAAAATCTACTTTCTTGTGGATGAGAAACGTTTAGGCTCTATGAATGATGTTTCCACAGAAAGTACAGGAATCTATTATACCACCAAAACTTTAACACACCTGAGTTAAGAAGGTTCAAACTTGCATAATTTATTAGTAGTTAGTAAAAATAAAATTGTAAATCATCAGGTCAATCGATACGCCGCATCCTATGGAAAAGGATGCGCCTTATCGAGTCTGGAATTAATACGAATCAGAAAATAAATGCGTCGCATCCTTAAACTGGGATGCGCCGCATTAAATAAACTGATAGAATGTTTAAAAGAAAAAAATGCGGAAAAATAAAATGGATATGACCTGTGCAGTTGATACGCCGCATCCTATGATGGAGATGCGCCGCATCTTCTGCAGGTCTGACAGACTCGACACAAAACAGAAAATAAGATAGAAATCCGGGTTGTCTCTCGGTCAGCACTTGTCTTTATTCCAAAGTCTTCAAGTTAGACTCACGTTCAGCTCCTAGTATCTATCATTGAAAGAGTCGCAGGCGTCGCGCTCCCTCATTCTCAAACTTGTCACATTTAACTTGTCTTGCCCATCTTGATCTTTACGCCATTTCTTTTCAAGATCTGTTCCAACAAAGCTCTATCCCTTTCGGGTAGTGATGATAAAACAATAGATGGGAAGTTATTGTTATTATGTAGACACAAATTAGCAAAATGTGGTGGTAACTCAACAAACACCTCTTTATTTTTATTAGCATTTCTAGTTTTTCTACGTTTGTTGATAACAATACAATCATACCACTCATCATCCGAATCAATTAAGTCATCGTTTCCCAATTCAATAGGTACATTAAGATCAATAAACTCTTTGGATTCTTCTTTATTTGGGTTAGACGACAATTTTTGTATCAAGGTTTCACCCATAAGTCTAGCTTCTAGGTCGAGGTCCATTCTGTCGCGTAATCCTAGCATATACACGTTCCTAATTATGCTCTTAACCGGATTTTCACACTTATAGACTAATTTGTCATCCCCATTCTTAATGATATTTTCCTTTTAAACACATCAATTTTAGTAGACAAGAAAGGTCGTCCAAGGATTAAGGGAATCTTAATATCCTCAGGCATGTCTAATATTATAAAGTCTACGGGGAACACAAATTTCTCGATCCTAAATAGTATGTTTTCAGCAATCCCCTCAGATCGTTTTACCATTTTATCAGCCAATTCAATAAGCAGCTTAGTTGGTGTTAATTTTCCTAAGCTAGGGTAGTGAATGTCTTAAAGGGCATAACACTAACGNATAGTATGTTTTCAGCAATCCCCTCAGGTCGTTTTACTGTTTTATTAGCTAATTCAATAAGCAGCTTAGTTGGGGTTAATTTTCCTAAGCCTAGGGTAGTAAATGTCTTAAAGGGCATAACACTAATGCTAGCTCCTAGGTCAGCTAATGCATTATTGAAAGACATGTTATTAATTGAACAAAACTTCCTGGGTGTTTTTCTTTATGAGGAAATGCATGTAGATCAGTTGCAGAGCTCTCTTTTTTCATTGCAGCCTTGATCTCCTCTTCAATCCTTGATTTTTCCTTGAGTAGTCTCCTTACATTGATTGAAGAGTTAAAGAAATATTGGGGTTTCAAAACATTACCATTCTTCAATCTTCCATGAAAAGGTATGTTAGGCATGACTTCTTCGATAGTGATGATAGCCTTGACATGATCCCTTGGATTAGTTTCAGTTGAGCTAGGTAGAATTCCATATCCCCTTTCTTGAAGAACCTTGCTCATCTGACCGATTTGTTGTTCCAATGCTTTGATCGAAGCTCCTTGGTTTCTTGTGACGGTATCCGTTGAAGCTCGGATTTCTTTGATCATAGCAGTGATCTCTTCATGTCTTTTAGCCGCATCAGCCATAATTTGCTTCAAAATGTCATCCAAAGTTTGCCTTCTCTCTTGATATGTAGGATTTTGATGCGCGTGGATTGCAACACGCACTACGTTTTACCTCTCGAGGGATCTCGAGAAGC
>LBNU01019116.1:5103-39677 GCA_014162995.1 Artemisia annua
CTTCTGGTACAAAAATTTCAATATATTTATAATATTGTTTGATTTGTAATTACTAATGCTTGTGCACACATAACAGTGTACAACCCGCACTTTGTAATGAAAGGACCCTGTGGTACGCATCAGTGCCACAATCCTAATATAAGGAGCGAAAGCTTCTTACTTTTGAGTAGATTTAATCAAACCTTTCAGTATTTTTCAAATCTGCTCAAAAGACAAGTATTACACCTCAATAAGTAATCACTTGTTGAGGGGGAGTAGTTGAATCAAAACATCGTTCTTAAATCTTCAAATCTTGTTGATCTCTCCCCATAAGACTCAAAAAGGCATATTTTAATCCAAACCATTTACAAAAACAACATTTGATATGCTATTTTTGAGGGGGAGAAAAAGAAAGTGATTAAAATATGATGTCAAAAAGTATTATCTCGTACGAGCTCGACTCAGAATTGACCCACGAATTGACGAAACAACAAATGTTTGAATTCGAAAGGATTTATCCGATTAGAAAGTACCGTTTCGAGAAACTCTTTCTAGTTGTTTACTTTGACGGGTCTAACTTCCTTTCAGGAATGTTAACAACATCAAGTTAGTTATTAGGGCTAGTTATCACCTAAAAGCTGATAATGCATCCCTTTAACTAAGCAACGTAAACGTGTCCCTCGGGTACATGACTATTAAGAGTGGATCAATTCAGAAAGTGCCAACTCTTTCCACATATGCAAATTTCTGAAAATAATCATGAGCATATGTTGAGGGGGAGTATTTCATATAAAATCCAAAACCTCAAAGTGTTAACAAAAAGTTTTACACTCTTACACACTTTGAGAGATTTTAAATGATTTGGTTTAAAGGCATCAATAGGATAGTTATGGAGTTACAAGGCGACTAAGGATAGGAAAAACCGTCTTATGATCCGCCTAAACCGGAGGGATCTACCCAAGGACATCACCAATAGTTAGAAATTAGAAGTCCTTAGGTATGATATAACAAAAGGAGAAAAGAATGAAAGGAGAAAGAAGGGGTTGAAGAATTAAAAAGAAAATGAATGAAAAGGGTGAAAAGAAATAGCCCTCCATTTTATCAACCATAGGTCAGACACCGGGTTCAATTCATATGCTACTGGTCGTTGCTAAGGCGACACCGGTATTGAAGATAAAAGACGTCATGGACCCAGTGACGCAATGCACCTAAACCTTCTTAGCCACTCAGGCATCTCTCAAAAGATGTTTGTTTCATTCTCACGGGGAACCAGTGTAATCTATCGATCGTCTATTAGAGATGGTTGATATTGAAACAGGAGGCCCTCTGCTCCATGCCTCCGCATAGGAAACCAAATGCGCACTTATCGAGTCTAGAGCCACGAGATAACATAAAAGATCTATTAGGAACACAAAAATCTTCTACACTAAGTGTCTTGCATCACTGGACACTAAGTGTAAATTATCGAGTCCTTCGCAGATCTTAACAATCTGCCTTGAACGTTTATGAGGGATTTACTTATGTACTTCTCGAATGATTGAACGGAAATCCTACCAGGGTCAACATCAAACAGCCCTGACAGCAGGTCACTTCGATGATTCCTTGTGGATTACGCTTAGTGTGTTCGATGGTTTCAAACGGTCTACAGTCGTGGGGTGATCTCCAGCGACTCACCTAATCGTGGGTGTGCGTATGCATGTCTGTGTAAGCCCTCTAGGGGGTATCCGATTAGGAAAGGCCTTGGTAAGGATTAGAAGGAGTCTTCACACTATGCTGTTGACGATTTCTAACTCCAAACCTGTAAGTACCGGATGTTTTATTGCTAACTGTTTCATTTCAGGTACAACAACCATCCTGAACACTGGCTTCCACATGCTCATACTTACATCTCAACTTATATCAAAGCTCTCATGAAAGATCGAAGCAACACAAATTTCAAAGATAACAAAAACAAACGATCTTAAGTGCAACACCGTCTAAAGAAGGATTCTACATCAACATAAGGAATCTTCACATATGAAAAGAGAGCTTCACAAATATGAAAGTTTCAAACGTCAAAGGTGTATGAGCATGATGGAATGATGCAGATCCACTGGAGTCAAAGAATGTGACGAGTGGCAGATTACCACATCAGATTGATCACTATCTCATCAACAACAAAGAACAATGAACACCCATTCTATCTGGGGGAGATTGTTAAGAACTAAGAACGATGAATCATTTCTACATAATCATTTTTGAAGACATCCAAAGCTATGAATGCTACAACTAAAGTGCAAAGACAGAAGACGTCAAGCAAACTCAAATGACCGTGACCAACATCACTTCTTCAACAACCGATCCTTAGGGGGAGATTGTTAGAACCTGAGTTTATCAACGTTTCATCAAGTCTCGGTTATTTCATCATTTGTAATAGGTTGCTAAGTTATTTAATCATGTTATGTTTATGGGTAAGCCCTTTACTCGTCCAATGGGCCTAAAGCCCATACGAATTAGAGAAGGAAAGAGAAGGGAGTGTTGCCCTAGCTCTTCACCTATAAATAGGACATCTATGTAATGCTTACTCTTGTTGGTTATTTCATTTACATAAGGAAACTCTTGCACTTTTATTCTTCATATTTGATCTAATCAACCAAACTCTATTTCTCATCTCATTTCTTTCAAATCTATACTTGTGTTTACAATATGGTGACCTAACAAGTCTCAAGCACCCGAAGTACACTCAGCGGAACTTTAAAAATAGACATGTGAAAAATGGGTGTCGATCCAAGAACCGACTTAAGAAGCGTCAACCTACCACCAATAGAAAGCGTATTCATTTTCCATCGCGATAATATAGACCTCACCTTATCAACAACCTCTTTCCTATCATGAACACGCGACATAGATCCTCCAACTTTCGTACCTAAGTAAAGAAACAAAATTTTGAGGATAAGACACCCAAGTTTAGATGCCGCATTCTTAACATTCATATCATCTACATGAACTCCCATTATCTTACTTTTGCACATGTTAATTTTCAATCCAGAAGCGTAATAAAAGCATTCCAAAACATGCACAAGGGCATCGATATTAGTATCACACCATTGACCTACGAACATTGCATCGTCCGCATAAAATAAGTAAGTAAGAGTTAACAAGGTGCTAAGCTTAATACCCTTAAATAGGCCCTCATCCACAACTCGTTGAAATGATAAATGTAAGCTCTCCATAGTAAGGATAAAAAGAAAAGGAGATAGCAGGTCACCTTGCTTGAGCCCTTTGAAGAATTGAAACTCCTCCGTAGGGATACCGTTAATAATATTGGAACCTCTCGACGACCTTAGGCAACTTTGGATCCACTTACGCCATTTATTTCCAAACCCGAACTTATTTAAAACGTCCTCCAAGAAATCCCATCGAACCGAATCATACGCTTTCTCGAAGTCAACTTTAAAAAATAACGCCTTCTTCTTCTTACTTTTACACCACTGCATAACCTCATTAAGAATAAACGGACCATCAAGAATTTGACGCTCCGCTATGAAAGCTGACTGTACCTCGTTAACAATGCCCTCTAACACACCAACGAGACGATTTGCTAGGATTTTAGCAATAATTTTATAAATACTGCCAATGAGGCTAATAGGTCTGAAGTCTTTGACCATGTTAACGTCTGGAATTTTAAGGATCAAAGCGATGAAAGTAGAATTGCATCCTATTGGAATATCATCACATGTGAAAAATATTTGACCGCCTCAAACACATCATTTTCGATCGTCAACCAGAAGTGTCGGTAAAAACCGAAAGTAAAACCATCCGGACCATGGGACTTCTCCATTCCACAGTCCCACACCGCTCTCTTAAGCTCCTCTTTTGTGACCATACACTCCAAGTCCACCTGTTTTTCAGTCGAAAGAGAACGAGGATAACACATATCAATACGAGCTCGACCATCATTAGGCTTATCGAATCTGCTCTTGAAGTGTTGAAAGAATTCAGTTTTAACACTATCCGGATCGTCTTTCCATATACCGTCAACTATTATGCCCCGAATGTTCTGTTGGCTACGCTTCTTATTTAACATCCCATGAAAAAATCTAACATTCTCGTCCCCTTCCACTGCCCAATTAATCTTTGTCTTTTGGGCGACTTCCATAGATTGGATCTTATTGATTTGCTGCATCGAATCAATGATCTCACTTCTTTTAATCAAAACCTCATCAGATTCGTTGCCCTTGTCTATAGTCTCGTCCAACTTTTGGAGTTCCTCTTTGAGTCTGTCGATCGAATCCTTCTTACTAAATCTATGCGCTTTAATCCATTCCCGAATCTTAACTTTGAGGAATTTTAACTTAAACATCATATTACGCATAACATTATTCCCCACACATGGAGCAGACTTCCAAGTATCTATAACAAATTGATCAAAACCCTCCAATTTCAATCAGTAATGATAAAATCGGAAAGGAATTGGCCCATAATCATAAGAACATTAACGGAGCAAAATAGGTCGATGATCAGACAAATATCTATCCAGCGTAATGGCACTAATGTTAGGACATATATTCAGAAGATTTTCAAAAATAAAGAACCTATCAAACTTACTCATTTTATTAGCAGACTTATGACACCATGTATATGAACTCCCTCCTAATGAAACCTCTTCCAAACCCGCATTGGCAATGAAAGAATTAAATACATCCGCACCTAGAGCATTGAAGGTGGATCCGAACCTATCAGATTTAAATCTCACCTCGTTATAGTCTCCCAACATCACCACCTCACTATCCCACTGGTTTGAAACGTGTGCCAAGTAATCCCAAACCATCCGTTTATCTCGCAAATCATGAGGACCGTATACCACCGCAATAAGAAGATTTATGTCGGACTTCAGCCGCACCCCCCGAATAATAACAAAATAGTCCGAAATGGTAATGTTACTTCTACTAAAAGAACTCAGATCCCAAACACACAGAATCCCTCCTGAATTGCCAAATAATCACTATGCGCATAATCAAAATTCAGATTACCCCAACATTTCTTTACACTAAACACATCAATCTTTTCCATCTTGGTTTCTTGAAGCGCCAAAAAATTAACTTTATTCTTAACACATAACTCCTTAACCCAATCTTTTTTGGCCTTTTGGGCGAGGCCTTGGATGTTCAAGGAAAGAAAATTCATCGATGAACCACTGACGCTCCTTGTGATTCAATAATCTCCGTCAAATTATTCATACAACCCTCCATGTTATACCCCATAGTCTGCCCCACTTTCACTAATTCCTCCATCCAACTTAATATCGATCCCCCGGTTCTCGGTGCCACAGACTTCTTAAATTGTCCAGATCTAACAGATTCAGAAGCATTATTTGTAGAGCCCTCCTTATCATTGGTTCCGTCCCGCCCACTCTGCAAAATGTCCTCGTTACCATTATTCACACCGTTGTTGTAAACACTCCTATCATTAACCTCATTCGGTTCTGTCTCCTTAGATCCCTCATCAGGTGTAAATCCCGGCGGGTATTTGGGACTTTGATCATTCTCCGTATTACCATCCTTATTTTTGTTGAGTAGAGAATACAAGCCAAAAGGATCCTCTGAATGCACCTCTTTCTGCCCCGAAGCCTCTTCGAACACTGTCTCAGGCACGTCTTCAACACCATTATCATCACAACAACTAAGAGAATCATGAACTATGGGAATCTCATCATTAATACCCTCCTCGGATATATTATCATCATCAGAATCTTCCATAAACTTCGGAACCCATCCTGGGACTTCTTTGGCACAAATCCAAAACCCCTTACCACGGAAAATGATTTTGAATTGTTCTAAAATATTCAAACTTTTCTTCGTGTATATGTACAGTCTCTTCGAATGAAAACACATGTCTTCCTGATCGTCAATGTCCAATAATTCTCCCCACTTGATAGCAATTCTCTTGAAAGTCTTTTCCGACCAAAGCTTGAAAGGAATACCTTCAACTTCGATCCAAACAATTCTACCTTCAGGAGTAAAATCATTAGAAGCTTGGATTAATTCCAAGAACCACGACCCCGCACCAACGTTTTTGATAAATGAATCTTTGGATATATTAATAGTAAATTCAATTAGAACCCATAACTCTCCCATGTAGCGAATGCTCAAATCAGTAAAACCCTCATTACGCAACGCTGTTTTGAGATTGGAAAGTGAAGAAACCTCTTTTACCCTTCCAAGCAGAGATTTGGACAGATCTCTTGAATGCAAACAATCATCTTCCAGCACAATCGTTGGAATTGACTTGCTTTCCATCGACCCAGAACCATTATTCCCTGCCAATACATTGGCAAAAGACAAACCATTGTCCTTAACCCCACAAATTTTTCCAAATGCATTAGTGTCTCTGTTATTAATCCCGGTATCTTTAAACACATGGTCCTTATTGACAAACTTCGAACATTTATCATTCTTAGAGGCTTTATTGAATCTCGCTATGTTGGCATGGAGTTTAAAACGATCAACCCAAATCGTGCATAAGTTATTAACCAATCTCTCCACATTGAAAACATTAATAAAACGCACGAATCCAAATCTCTTACCTGATTTGGACCTCTTCACAGGAATAAAAGAGTCAACAACATGACCATACTGTTTACATGTATGGAAAAGATCCTTGGCAGTGAATGATTCCGGAAAATTCATAACGAAAATCGACGTAGAAATATTGAGTACATCATCTTCCTTAGATCGAAAACTACCCATCTTGCAGCCAAAAGAACACAATCGACAGAACAAGAAACCAAAGCAAAACGAGAAAACCCTAAAAAGAACAAAATCCAAAAATGATATCTAAACGAAACCCTAAACAAATAGGGAATGGTGGCAAAAAAGTTTAATTGATTAGTTAAACTTTGGATTGAAGAGAGATCGGTTGGATTGAGGTGAAAGAATCATCAAGAATGAGTCAAGAAGATCCAGGGGATGATGTGCAAAACAATTTCCGTAACTTAACTCTTGTATCTTAATTAGAACACTAAGTACTACATTACACGAGTATCCGTGCATAAGGACGAGACTTTGAATAGTTATAGTTGAGATATTTTGGTAAAGTGATTCATGTAACGTTTATGCATACAACGTAAAATAATCAAAACGTAATTGTAATTTTTTTAACATGCGATAATTCAACTTAAAACGAAAAATGACAACAATGAGTTGAAACATTTATTGTCTTCTACAAATTATGATTTCTAGTTTTTTCTACAAATGATGTGTAACGAGTAAGTTAGCTATCGCGCATTACGGTGGAGCCAATTTAAGTCTAATATTCGTTCCGAACAATTTTGGTATAAACCAATAAAATCGATACACAATTTTTGTATGACGTTTAAAGGAAGGTTCTGGTTTCAAAGTTAACGAATTGTTGAGGTATGCCATTTATCGCTTTTGTTTAATTTTAATGTTATCACTAAAATACCTTTCAACATCTTGTCTCTAAAAATTCTATCTATCACATAGAACAAATACAAAATTTGCTTAAATAAAACCAAATAACTATTGTAAGAATCTATTTCTTCATCCTATTAGTACATAAATTACATCATTTGCCTATCCTCAAGAGCTCCCCGCACGATGCATCCTAGACAACTAAAGTCATATATTTGTCGTAAATTATTGATAACAAATATAAATAAGGTTAGCGAACATTTTGACATATAATACATTGCCTCAATTGATACCAATATACACTCAAGTATATATAATGTGGAAAACTAGAAGGGGGGGTGGGTTGAATAGTTTACCGATTTTAAATTTAATTGCCTTAGAAAACTTTTCGTGTAATCAACAAATGCATATATTAAACAATAAGTAAAGTGCAAGATAAAGTAAGAAACGATCAAACCACAACACGGATTTTTATAGTGGTTCGGCTACAAGGACTCTTTTTCCTTGTCTTACTCCACTCCCCGAGTATCCAACTCGATAGTTTTCTTCACTAGTCAACAAGCTCCTTTCACCGGTGGAGAAACCTTACACGTCGCTTACACAAGATTTCCGACACAAAGCTAGATGTCGAATTCTTTTACAAGGGTACAACCACTCCCGTCACACTATGTATTTTGAGGACTAAAATACTAACCGATCACTAATGAATAGATACAATCAATGAAAGTATGAACAACAAAAGTTCACACACTACTAAACAAACAAGTCTTGCAACTTTGCGTTGAAGCTTGTACGTCTTTGATATGAAGTTGTGATCTTCTTGCTATAAAAGAATCTCACTAAAATAAAAAGTGTATGAGTTAGATATAAGTAATGAGAGTATGTATGATTATGTATGATTGCAAGTGATGAGAAACAACTTGGAGTTGCTTGCTATTTATAGGCAAGAAGCCTCAGCAAACCACGGATTGGACGGAACCAAATCCATGGTTCCGTCTGTGTTAGAGTTTGATTCCGCCAAGCTCTAACACACAATCCTCCAAAGTATCTTGAGCAATATCTTCACCATATCTTCCAAAGATCATACAATCTTCCAAATATCATGATGCAACACATGATGTAAGAATACATTTATATTTATTTTTAAACTAGTGTATTCTTGTAAAATGTATATGTTGTCTAAGTAATGTTTAACTTGTACAATAAAATGACTTGTGGCTTTATATGTAAAAGACTTAACTATATTTATACTTGTTGCTAAAATAAAGTTTATATTTTGTCGTTAACAAAATATGGCAAAGATCGTAAAATATAAATAACATTTTTTAGGCGATATTTGTATTAACAATCTCCCCCTTTTTGTTGAGGACAAAACATAAAATTTATATTTAAGCAACTAGGTAAATAGAGTATAAATCTTTTAATCATTTGTATCCAACTTGTTTTATGCAACATTTTAGTTTCTTTTAATGGCAAGTTTGAGAAACATAAGTTTGTTACTAGTTGTGATTAAATAGAGTGTAATTCTTTTAACCAATTTTAGTAAACATGTTTTTATGCAATATATTGGTGTTTGGAGTTTGTGTAGCTATTACCAATATAAAATTTGTTACTAGTTGCTAGAGTGATAATTTCTCCCCCTTTTTGTCGAAACAAAAAGAAGAGAAGCGAAAGCGGAGTATGATGTAGCCCGAGCTTTGAAACGGTCCCTCTTGGACAATACTCCCCCTTGCTAGGGTGCCAAGTAGGTGATACATGGATTTTGAGTGCTACAAAACAAAATGTTAGTGGTGAATACTTGAAACCAAGTATAGATATACATATGCAAAGGAAAATAAATAAACATTCCACAATATATGAAATATAAGACAATTAATCAACACACCACATATAGAGAATCATTTCATTCAAGTAAAATTTATTTTGACAAAAGTGAAAATAATGGGACAAGACATGAATAATAATTTGTTGACTAGAAGGAAAAAAATAAAAGGGAAGAACAACAACATAAAATAAATCCTAAGGAGGTCCTATAAAAGTCCTACATTGGAAAGTTTGAGACCAAATTTCTTCCTATTGTTGTGGAGGATGTGAGATGGCTTTTAGACGCTGTAGGATATGGATGCGTGGATTGCGGTCTACGCAAAAGGTTTTACTTCTCAAGGGATCTTAAGAAGCTTGCAATCCCCACCAGGCAGTGTACCTGACCGATGTAGTATAGTGAGTGGCAAGTACCGGGAGATTGATCGTTCTCTCGGGGAATAGTGTTCGTTAGGATTGAAACTAATCTAACTATGTCTAGAGGTGAGGGATGATTCTTTTTGTATTTTTTTATGTTTTATGGAAAGCAAGTAAATATCTCGGGTATTGGAAGAGTGGGTGGAATTAGTTGCTAGCCAACTAACCCAAATAACTACTTAAACAAATAAAATAAAATAACAAGAAAAGTAAATGTGAGAACTTTTAATATGGAGAAAAGTGTGTTTACTTAGATTTCATTACTCCCTAGTTATCTTTTATTGATTAATTGGTTTGTCACAATTGCATGGGGTGAAGGGTTGCATTCCTTAATACCATTCGTGGGGCCGTGTACGATCTTCCCCTACTCTATAAGCTTCTATCTCTTTCCTATGACGACACGTTTAGTATCCTATCATGGCCTCATTAATAGTCACCTTATGCATTTAATACAACCAATAACACCGTAGTACACATCCGATTACGTTTCTTAAGACGTTCAAGCAAGTTACCATATAGGAGATTAGCCAGTTTTCTCAAGCCTAACGCTAAAATCAATCACCCACAACAGTTAATGACAAACCAACAACCAATAATTAATAACTAAGTTTCATTAGATATAAGCAAACATAAGTAAATCTAAGCTAGCATGTTAAAAGAAAGAAAATCATATGATATAATCAAACAACACATAATGATTAAAGGATAACTTATCTTTAATTGAACATGGGAGAAAAGAGGGTTTGGAACCCTAAAAGTGCTGCAAAAGTCGACTAGGGTTCGTACCAAAAGTTCCCTACCAAAAGTCCTCCCTTAATGAATGAAAAATCGAAAAGTATATATAGATTTACAAAGGTGACGTCGTCCCCTTTTAATGGCTGACGCCATCATCTCGCCGTATCTAGGGTTCTTGTCGTCCAATCCATCTACTTGACGCCGTCCCCTTGTAATACTTCTGGGCTGTCACGCTTTGGGAAATACACGTGATGGCCTACTCTTGGTATAACGTGAAGCCGTCACGCCTTATGCTTCAACTTTTCTTCTGGCGCGTCAAGTGCAATTGTGATATCCACCTCTTGTTCCAATGAGTGACGCCGTCCCTTTGTAAAGCTTGACGCCGTCAGGTACAATTTCCAGTTTGGATTCTTGACTTTGTCGTTTTCTTCACTTTTTGCTCCAAAAACGTCCAAAATGCTTTGTTTTCCATAATTCTTCTCAAAAGTACCTAAAATGACAAAAGGAACGATTTAAGGTAATAATTGATCATATTATCAAGACTTAGGGCTTAAATTACCTCTTAATAGCGTAACAAATTTCTCCTAATCAAATACTCTTACACATGGGATTTGCTTGTCCTCAAGCAAATGAGCTTTTATTCTAATCAAAATACAAGCTAGGGGTCATTTAACTTTAATATAATTGTAATTATAACAAATGATCGTTCCACCTTAATCAAAACAAGTATGGAAATTATACACTAGCACCTCACAAATAGTGTTTGGATACTCTCATCTCTCGGGTGTTATAAACCTATATATAACTAATGAAAATGGAGAAATATCACTCACTACTTGTCATAGCAAATAGATTACCATAGGCTTGGGAAAGGATCGAAAACCTCCTCCACTTGGTGTAAGCACCTAGGAAAACTATCAAAGAGGTCTTTTCAAGGGTTATAACGTTAGGTGTAGGGATATGGAAAACACGGTTTGTTGGATTAAGGGATATTTAACTGGTGGCAAGTTAATTATCTTAGTTAATTACATGTACAATGCGGCGTTGCTAAGCCAAGACTCGACTCAACTTAAGCTAATCATAAACTTATAAAAACATAAAATAAACATAAAAGGAAATGGGATGGTAGTCCGTATGTTTTTTCCACTTTTTCTTTTTCTAATTTTTTTTGTTTTTCTTGATTTTTTCGATTTTTTTCAAACACTCTTGCCCTACCATCCAAAATAATACATCAAGGGGGCTCGGTTTTCCCCTTACACTTGAACTTTTACATGAATCAAAAATAAAGACTTGAATTAAGATAATCAAAACACTTGGAGTACTTTAAAACATTTGTGCACATATGGGGGTAATAATTGATGTTCTTCCCCATCACTCCATAACAATAGTACTTTACCCATGAGTCCCAATCGTCCCAATCGTCCCAAAACAACATGTACAAGATATGACTCGACTTAGCAACCATGTAATCAATTAGACAATTAACAAAGGGTTTAAACAAATGTTGTAACAATAATGCACTAAAGATGAGTGCATACAAGGAAGGCTAAAGCAATTTTGAGTGTACATTTCGGGGTGGATTGTAAACAAATTCTTCCTTTAAGTAAAATTGTAACACCCTAACCTGAAAAGGGCTAAAGTGTAACATTTTGGAGTCAAATCAGAACACAAGTAAACGGAAATACATTACTAATACAAGGGTTACAATGCAGTTCTAATGAAAAGATAAAGGGCTAATTCTAAACATTTCAACTTCCAAAACTAATAACAAGCTAAGAACCAAAAGGAAAACTCTAAGTCAAAACTCTAATCCATGGAAGGGTATCAACAATGTAGTCCACTAAGAGCTCCTAAGCACTCTTCACTCAACCTAGCTTCCTTCTAAAACCTGCCGCAGGAAAAGAAATGCCGCTGAGCTTAAAAAGCCCAGTGAACAGATATAAACAAACGAAAACTAATAACAAAAGAAAAACAAAGGTGAATACGACATAAGTCCAAGCGAACCTGCTGAGATAGAAATCAAGAATATGGAAACATAGAATATGATCAAAGGAAACACAGATAATGGATATCAAACACTCAAGGAAAAGAAATGAGTCATAAGTGTAAGCAAAAGAAATACATCAAGCATAAGTTAATCACATTAGAGATGACAAGATAATAAGAATCATAGAGAAGTAGAACAAATAGGAATGCCCAACAATATATGTACTAATTGTACATAGGAGTCATGATCTCCATTGTACCAAATGTGAAAGGGGGTGTATTGCACACACACCAAAACATTCACCAAATAATACTAAACTAAGTACCTAGGATGCATCCATTCGCTCCCTGCAAAACAGATATATATGCACAAAGCTCTAGGCTAAGTAAACGTATACAATAATAAATATAGGCCTGAATAGCTATAGCATAATAGGGAACGCTGTGGACAAAAACCCACCTCCACAGATAGTGTCAATACCACTGGTGCATCAGTGGCAAGGCCATGGACTCCCCATGACTGGCTACAAATTAATCAAATAATGGGCAAAAAATAGGGCATTGGAATGCTATATGAATAAGAACTATAGCATGCAACACATCAAGCAAATCAGAACAAAACTGGATCAATCAAATACGAATCAGACAAAGGGAAGCATAGCAATGGCTTAAAAGGGATAGAATCATACATCAAAAGTAAAGAGTAATGAGAGAAGGAAGGCCTTTATTAAAAAGGCGGAATATCTGTACCTCGAAATCAAATGCAGAAATGAAACAAAGAACGAGAAGGGAAGGCAGATCACTCCTTCTTCACACGATCTACATAATAAAGGTTTACTTTATACTTATTAGCTCATTTAATGTCATAACGGATTTTAATTATTTAGTCATTCATTAATGTGATTAGGGTTTCAAATGTGAAATTAGGTTAACATATGTTCAATAGCATCCGGATTAATGTTCAAATGAAATTAGGATCAAAACATATTTAATGGCATTAGGTTACACCAAAACCGTAACTTATAGCGTATTTCAAATTTTATCACTTTCAGGTCCTTTTGTTTATGAATTTAAAACCATACTTCTATGCTTACTAAGGTGCTCAAATAATTATCATAGATACTTATAAATGTCAGTTAGTTACTGTAATTTTTCTAGATTTATTTCAAAGGACAAGTACCTTTTCAAAAATCGTTTTCCCAAACCTACCCAGAAAGTTAACTGCACATACATACAGAAAGTTTGCCTTTGGTTAACACATTTATACACTTCAGAAAAATCCACAAAAATTCCAGGAAGTCTTATATAACTTAAATATTACTCTTGAAAAAGGAGAGCCCTTATCTCTTTGTGGTTTGAAAATGAAAAATCAAAAACGCCTACTGATTTCCAGGCATCCTTAACACAGTTTTGACACTTAATCTTGTAAAAATCAAAAGACCATCTACCCGACCTCCAAAAAATATGAAACTTGGTATACAGAAGGTACACATCATGAACTTAGTTTTAGACTCAAAAATCATGCAAAAACATATTGGTATCATCATTTTATACCCCGTTCAATCCGACCCAAAAACTGGACAGTATACTATAGTAACAGAAACAAGCCCTAACCCCAATTAAAACCTTAATCGACCTCTAATAATTTCCTAGAGCTTCTGATTTTAATACTTAATTTAATGTGTCATTATGGCTTGTTTATGCAGTACTTATGGTCGACCAAGGGCTGGAAACAAGACACAAAAACAGTCCACAAAACCGACACAATTCATTCATACATAGGCGTATAGTTTCATGATTTTTTTGTAGCTTTATTAACGCGGCCAACAAGGTATATCAAAGATGATCCCGTCAGGTTTCTTAGCATAGTTATTAACTTGTTTACCCATGTATTAGGTCAACTTAAAAGAGAACGAAAGAGATTCAAACCTGATGTCGAATAGAAAAGCAATAGAACCGAATGGAACAAGGAAACTAGGGCTCGTATAACTCCAAGAAAACTCCAATGATTTGTACCCCGAACCTAGCTTCTTCTTCTTCTTCTTCTCTTCTTGGCAGCAAATGAAGGTAAATGTGTGGATGTTTTCTCTGGTTTTCTGGTTCGGTGTAAAAGAGATGGCACAAAAAGAATGATATACGGTTTGTGGGAAAATTGGCAAAGCGTGTATGGACTAAGGAAATATCGTGTATAGTGATTGAGGTAGGAATACATGAAATCTTTTATTTAGGTATGATATATGTGTGTTGTTCTTATCCCATGTGAAACAAACGACCCAACAAGGAAATGGGCTAGGGAAAATCGGTTTGCTTAGAAATTTTAGGATAGAATAGTTTCAGGAAACTTAAATTCTTGTACCATATTTATTTATTTAGCTTATACTTTAGGTTAGTTTAGTTTTTCAGCACATAAAATTAAGTGAAAGGTTTAGTTTGAATTATCACAAAGTTTAGGTAAAAATTCGAAACTATACGTAAATTAGGTTTTCGAATTTTAGGGTTTTACAAAAATGCTTAAAGTTAGAAATGAAAAAGATAGGCTCTAAGGGGTGTACTAGGGGTATCGTGTACTAAAAATGAGTACATCACAATGGTGTGGGAAAATTACTTGACCAATGAAGCCAATGTAATTATATAAACAGGCTTAAAAACATGGGTTATCCTAATGTAACACCCCCATTTTCACGGTTCGCAGCAGATATAGGGTTGGGGTATTACTTTATGGAATCACAGTTACAGTAATAGAAAACGACTTGAAAAGAGACGTTTATAGAAATTTAGTTATCATTCATTTGATTATCAGAGTTTTTATAGTAAAAGATATACTTTTACTATTGATGAGGTCCCAAAGTCTAATAATATGTTATGTTTGAATGATAACCGGTTTGAAAGTGCTCCAAGTTCAGTGCCTCCTTCTGCCACATCTCCGTAGTAATGATATACCTAGGATACATGCTTAAAACTCAACACTAGGTGTTGAGTGAGAGTCAAAGAGTCATAGGTTTAAGTGTTAGTGAATACAAGTTCCACAGGGTTCAGTTGATACACCCTTCAAGGAAAATGTAGTGTTTATGATAATTGTAATGCATTCTACAATTATCATGTGTGGGGTATGTTACACTAAGCTCATGAACCACACGTTAACAGTCCGGGTCATGGGGGCTGCAGACCCAACCATAAGGGTAGGAAGGATAACTTGCCAAAGTTAATCCTTCAGTGGGTTCAAATATAGTACTTATTGATACCATCCAGAAAGATGTACTATCAACGGGAGTTGTCAAACTCCAATAGATCTATCAACTATATTCGCGTTCGCGTGGGTAAAATATCCCAAACGATTAGATTCATGAATTTTAGTTATGTAGTTGTGGCAGATAGTTTACTCATGCAACAACCAAAGAAAAAGACTTGTATTTGGTTTAAAGCAAGTAGCAAGTAGCATGTATCCCCTCACAGGGTTTGTAAAGCATTTAAAAAGAGTGTGAGGCGATGAGAACTCACCTGGGCTTAGGGAAATCTTATTGATGCAAAAAGTGACTCGGAAACTAGAGTGCCTTATTCACGTATCCTGATGTTGCTGTAGTTGTGGATGTATGTCAAGCTTTAGTTATTTAGTTTAAGTTTCTTAAGTAATCATCCTTAGGGTTTTTAGAGTTTTAGATATAACACAACACCGTTTAGGCCATCACAATTCAGAAGTATAAGACTCCTCACATGAAGCTCCCTACTATTGTATTATGTTATCAACATAATACCGTTCGGGCCATCATAATTCAGAAGTTAATATTCCTCACATGAAGCTCCTTACTATTGAGTTATGTATTTATTTAGAGTTATAACATAACATCGTTCGGGCCATCATAATTCAGAAGTATATGCAATAATCGTTTGAGGAGCCAGGGCACTTTAAATCCTAAACCCAGCAAACTCGTCAAAACGAAATATCCACATAATACTCCTCACATGAAGCTCCCTAGTATTGTGTTATGCTTCTAACTTTAATATTTTTATTTTATACCCTTATAGTTTAAGATATTTACAAAATCTACTATAAACTTTTAATACTTATATTATTTATACTTATAACTATCTATACTTGACACAATTAGTCCCTATACTTATATATTTTAGGAAAATGACAGAAATGACCCTTGGGCTTATAAGTTTTCAAAATTTACCATTTAGACCCTTAACTTTATAACTTTTGCAAAACTAGTCCTTATTAGTTTATAACTATTTAACTTTTTATCCTAGGGTTTTATAACTTTGCAAAAAGGGTCCTTATACTTATAACTTCTAAGAAATGTCAAGAATAGTCCCTAGACTTAATATTTTCAGAAAGTTACCATATATACCCCTATGCATGGAAAACTTTGCAAAACTAATCCTAATTCCATGCAAACTATAATTTTATGAAATAAAAAGGTTTCCTAGCTTATGTTTTACTAATATTAGCTTATCTAAGTTATCTAAACTATATTAGGTCTTATGGAAAGGACTTATAGCATATAAAATGTAATTCGTCCTAAATTAGGGTTTTAAAAAGATAAGTTTTAGTTTTTAGTGATCAAAGCTTAGGCAAGGGTCCTAATGGGATCTAAGGCAACCTAATACTATCCTAGGACTAAACTAAAGCTAAAGAAACTATATTAGAGGCTTACGTGACCAAAGGGAGGGCTAACGAAGGTTCTAGTTAGCGATGGGAAAACAACTCGACATGGGTCCCTGGCTTGCTTTGCTCGACTCCTAGGCCTACTATAGCTCAAGTACTACTACTACTACAGAATTTTTTGAGGTGAAGAAGAGAAGAGGTGTGCTTTTGAAATGGTGTGAGGTTCGCGGGTATTTATAGGGCAACGAGGAGTAGCGAGCATGCAAAGCAAGGAGGAGGTGTCGAGGGGGAGGGATGTGACTAAGCTAGGATACTAGCTGACTAAGGAAGGCTATGGAGTGACAAGGCTAGGCTAAGAGGCGGTTTAGGGTGTGTGGAGGAGATGGAACCGTGGGGTGAAGGTGGTCACAAGGAAGTGATGTACCTCCTTTCTTGGGCGCTTGTAAGGTGCTAGGGTGTGTGCTAGGTTTAGGGGAGGTGCTAGGGTGCTTGGTTGCTAGTTTAGAGGTGCTTAGGTTTAGGTTTGAACTAGTTTAGGTTTAGTTTAGATATAATTTGGTTTAGTGAGTAATTAAGGTCTAGCTTAGGGTTTAGTGCCTAGGTTAGGGTCCTACGAGTGTCTAATGACTAATCCTAAGTCATAAGAGGCTTATACTAAGTGGTGGTAGCTTATGGGAAAGATTTGGGAAGGTTTGACCNCTTAGGTTTAGGTTTGAACTAGTTTAGGTTTAGTTTAGATATAATTTGGTTTAGTGAGTAATTAAGGTCTAGCTTAGGGTTTAGTGCCTAGGTTAGGGTCCTACGAGTGTCTAATGACTAATCCTAAGTCATAAGAGGCTTATACTAAGTGGTGGTAGCTTATGGGAAAGATTTGGGAAGGTTTGACCTAGTTTTCGGGAAGTTATAACCTAGTTATGGTTTTGTGCCTAAGGGACCCTTACCTAAGCTCTAATGGGTTTTACTAGTGCCTAAGGGTCCTAAGGTATCCTAATGTTCCTAAGGTAACTCATACATAATCCTTGAACACTTTCAAACTAGTTTAGTTAAGCATATAGGGTTTAGTAAGCACATAGGTCTAATTAGGGTTTAATTAGGGTTTATTAAGGTTCTGTGATATGTTTAGTGTTTTAGATTGGTAGATTACTTATTGTGGTGTTGTTGTGATCTTATGCTTGACATACCAGGGGTTTATAGGATGTGAGTGTTGAGTTATTTGGCTTGTGTGGATACGTGAGCAGGTCTAGAGAGTCATGCAATTAATAAATGCACATAAAAAGCAAAAATTTACCTGTGAAATACCTACTATAGGTATTTGTAATGGGAATGATAGTGATGAGATTTTGTGCGTTGCTACAGTCTTATTCCCTTAGAAGAAATCTCGTCCCGAGATTTTGATGAACGTAGGAGTAGGGGAAAGAATGAGTCGAGAAAGATAAGAGGAAAGAAAAGAGTTGTACAAACGGAGTAGGAATTGTTTGTACATGTGCCAGATACTTAGTCTCATTTGTTCATATCTCATTACTTACAAGTAATGGCGTCCCAATTCTTGTAAGCAAGAGCTAATAAATTTAAGATCCATTCGATTTATAACTTTCTTCTTAAAATAAAAGAGCGTCCAAATTCATTTTAATAGAATAGTCATCATAAATCGTCCTTAAGTAGTATCGGCGGGAAACGGAAAATGTGGTCCAAATTTAAGGAAATGTGATCCAAGAATGTTTTGGAGACAAGTTCCAGTCATGGTGGAAACGAGTTCTAGTCATGGTGACCAGTTCTACAACCTCTCTGTTGAGCAACTAGTCACCAGGTAGTTATACCATGTTATGACTAGGGTGACGGACGTTATCTCATTCTTGCAACTTTTGCAAGGCGAGACAGTATAATATCAAAGCCGAATATAATTAGGATTAAAGTTCGGCATAGATATTCTTACAAGATCTAACTAATAGAATCTTGCGACATGACGAGAAATACAAGTTCTAACTCTTAGAACATTGTAGGACGGGTTAGGGAGAGAATATAGAATAGAAAAAATAGAGTGAAAATGACGGAGGAACGAAAGGATGGAAGGAAAGTGGAGGGATGGATGAAAAAGTAGGAAGGAGTGGTGAGGTAGGAGGAAAGGCAAGGGATGATTTAGGAAGGTATGAAGGAGTGAGAGATAACGAAGGAGTGGGTTTAAACGGAAGAGTAGGATTAAAAGGTAGAGTAGGAAGGCGGGAGAGTGAAATTTGAAATGGGTGAAAGGGGAAAAAGAGCAGGAGGAAGAGAATTTGAATGGAAAGATGAGAAAAAAAGCGGGAGAGTAAAAGTATAGGATACTTGAGAGATAGTATCTGATGAACTCAAATAAGCACATTTTATTATCATCATTTATCCTATTTATTTAACTTGTTTTACTCTATTATGTATGAGAATCAGTGCTTTAATGTTCACTTTAGTGATTCTCAGGTAAAAACAGGTAAAAGGTGAAACTTGGCGATTCTGGACTAATTACGGAGCAAAATGAGCAAGATGTCAAAAGTCTACTGAAACCCAGAAGATGCGCCGTATCTAACTCAACAGATACGCCGCAATATCATACTTAGATGAATTCGAAGACCATATGAAACTCTGGTCAAAGAAGAACATCAAGCTCGTTCTACTCTAGATACGCCGCATCACACAATTGACATACGGCATATCACTATCAAGACTTCACGAGAAACAATCCAAGACAACTGAAGGACATGCGCCGCATAAAGATTCAAGTTACGCCACATCTAATGGCGGTGTACGAATATTCCAGAATATAATAAGCTTGGACCCCACGCGAAGTTAAGTCAATGCGCCTCATCTGCTCATTACATACGCCGCATCGAACCCTCAGACAGACACTATAAATACCCCATGACTTAGACGAATTTTGTGTGCACCATAACCCTAAGGAGGCGAATTCAGACAAACAAGCAACACAAGACACACCCCAAACGAAGATCTTAGAGCTGTAAGAAGGTCCTGCATGTATTCAATTCATTAAGTAGTTTTGTTTTATTGTAATAGTAAGCTTTAATTCATCAGGATTGATGGCCGGTAGTTTGTGAGTACACAAAATCAAATGCCCGCCTTAAAATTGCTTTCCCATCAATTAAAGTTTATATGTTTGATGTCTTTGGTGAACTTATATTAGTGCATTGATTACCTTTGTGTCTAGCTGAGCATTGCTTGGGCTGCCATACCCCTTCCTCGCCTATTTAATCCGATGTCTTTGGATAAGTAGGATATTCATAAGTAATCATTAAGGGTTTACTCGTCGATTAAGTTAAGTCAATGCGCCTCATCTGCTCATTACATACGCCGCATCGAACCCTCAGACAGAAACTATAAATACCCCATGACTTAGACGAATTTTGTGTGCACCATAACCCTAAGGAGGCGAATTCAGACAAACAAGCAACACAAGACACACCCCAAACGAAGATCTTAGAGCTGTAAGAAGGTCCTGCATGTATTCAATTCATTAAGTAGTTTTGTTTTATTGTAATAGTAAGCTTTAATTCATCAGGATTGATGGCCGGTAGTTTGTGAGTACACAAAATCAAATGCCCGCCTTAAAATTGCTTTCCCATCAATTAAAGTTTATATGTTTGATGTCTTTGGTGAACTTATATTAGTGCATTGATTACCTCTGTGTCTAGCAGAGCATTGCTTGGGCTGCCATACCCCTTCCTCGCCTATTTAATCCGATGTCTTTGGATAAGTAGGATATTCATAAGTAATCATTAAGGGTTTACTCGTCGATATAATGAAACCAACGAGTACGGGCTTAATTATATACACTTCCTATAAAACTAGCAATAAAACAAGTGACAAGCTGCTTAATTATCAGGACAGGTCTTCTTATTGTCTCTATTATCTATCTGTGTATGTGTATGCTATTCGCTGATTTGTTCTCATTAGTTTTTACTGTTTATTTAAATAACCAAACTGTGCCAGTCTCTCAGGCTGAACCCCTTTCGTTAGATTAGACTGTAAAGCTAACTTAGATATTAAAATACTGATTAGGATAACTAGATAATACGTTCCACTCTTAGTGATCGACACTCTGCTTACCATTATATTCAAACTGACCGGGTACACTGCTCGTTAAGTGTGTGTGTTATTGATAAGTCGGCTAAATATAAATGTAAAACTTGAATAGGCATTAACACTGCTAAATCGCAACGACACATCACGCGCATCAAGTTTTTGGTGCCGTTGCCGGGGAGTGAATTGTTATTATCTGTTAAATTTATTAGTATTTTAATTAGTTTTTTTTATTAGGTTTTTAGACACTAACCCCTAACTTGTTGTATAATAGATAGTTTGCATTTATTGTATAATTTGCATATTTACTGTTTTTTGTGTGTTTTATTTTCTGTAATTTTTATTTTTATTTTTCTTTCTTGTACTAACTGTTATCGTTGTATTGTGCTGATGCAAACGATACGGCGCATCTGTTTCTCGGATGCGGCGTATTGCGTTTTAATTTTATAAAATACAACGCGTTTAATAATTCGAGTACGACGTATCTTTCCCCAAGATACGGCGTATTCTGTTTTTAATAAAGAATTTTTCGAAACCCTAACGCCATGCGACGCATCTGTTTTAACAGATACGACGTATTTAATAATTAAATTAAAAATAGTTTTTGAATTATTAAACAGAAGCGACGCATCGATTTTATCGATACGGCGCATCTACTTAATCAAAAATCTTGTATTTTGAAACGTAACGAAAATACGGCGCATTAGCTTCTGCTAATACGGCACATTTTATTTTTATAAATATAATTGATTTTTGATAACTACTTTGATCGTTTCACTACTCTCGTGCACAAGTTAGTTTACTTTCAGAATAAATGATGACTTTAGCATCGCCATGAAGATTACATTCTGAACCTAACTAGAGAATCATAGATGAAGTGATCAAATCTACGATAACTGGAAATTTGCAATTAACGGTAAAGGTAAGAGAACTTGATGCAGGAAACATTGAGTATCTCATTTTCTCTTGAATTGAAATTCCAGGTATCATTTATAGTAATTCACTTATACTTAAGGAGAGTTCTCTTCAAAACCTCTCCCGAATTTTTAACAACAAAAGTGAATTATTTAAATCTGATTATTACATGTTCGTGTCTGAAAAGAAAATTTTTTAAGAAATGGTTTACTAAAAAGTAAGACTTACATGCTAGACATTGAAATAAACCTATCTTCTTATTAATTACCTAAATGTAAAAACGCCGAAGTCCACAGCGAAAGTTGTGATTTCCGTAAAAATTCTTCAGACATTAATCCATATAATACATCGTATCAAAATTATAATTCAATTTTGTAAACTTAAAACGATATTTATTCCTAACCATGGAATAAATCATTATCCACTAAACAATGAGATTATAATCCACTATAAAACTGAAGTTAGTTTACTTTCAGAATAAATGATGACTTTAGCATCGCCATGAAGATTACATTCTGAACCTAACTAGAGAATCATAGATGAAGTGATCAAATCTACGATAACTGGAAATTTGCAATTAACGGTAAAGGTAAGAGAACTTGATGCAGGAAACATTGAGTATCTCAATTTCTCTTGAATTGAAATTCCAGGTATCATTTATAGTAATTCACTTATACTTAAGGAGAGTTCTCTTCAAAACCTCTCCCGAATTTTTAACAACAAAAGTGAATTATTTAAATCTGATTATTACATGTTCATGTTTGAAAAGAAAATTTTTTAAGAAATGGTTTACTAAAAAGTAAGACTTACATGCTAGACATTGAAATAAACCTATCTTCTTATTAATTACCTAAATGTAAAACCGCCGAAGTCCACAGCGAAAGTTGTGATTTCCGTAAAAATTCTTCAGACATTAATCCATATAATACATCGTATCAAAATTATAATCTCAATTTTGTAAACTTAAAACGATATTTATTCCTAACCATGGAATAAATCATTATCCACTAAACAATGAGATTATAATCCACTATAAAACGGCCATGCCAATTGCTCTTATTTTGAATTTATATATCATATGATATGTCGTTTAATCCCAAGTTTATGCATAAGAAAAAGTGTTGCGGAGGCCAAGGTATGTTCCCTATTTAAATTTTAATCAATAGCACAACAATACGGCGCATCTAAATTATCTAAGCGCCGTATCTGTGACCAATTATGAAACATTGACCAATCAATAATTTTAGATAAATACGGCGCATCGCATATCTGCGATGCGGCGCATCGTTTTTACCCTATAAATAAGAATGGGATGCGCCGGATTTTACTTATTACCCCTAATTACACACAGTCAAAAACACGCACTCAATCTAATCACCCTAAAATCTCGATCGAATTCATCATCAGTAATACTAGACCCGATTTCTTACAACATATAAGGTAATGACCCCTATAATTTTGTTTAATTTTACGTATTTTAATTTTATAAAATTAGGGTTTGTTCTAAACTATTAATTTAGATAAAATGGGTTTATGGGGCTCGATTAGGGCAAGGTTAGGATGATTTACCCTAAGTCAATTTCGGATTAAAAATTGAATTTTTGACATAATTGGATTCAAGTCGAAATTAGGATTAGGGGGTGTTTGTTTTTGAATTTTGGGAAAAATGGTTTATTTGGTGAATGGTTAAATATAAATTTTATAGGATAGGTAAAAATTGAGACCGTGATGTTGAATGGAAGATTACGTCACGAGGTCGGAATCTTGAAAAACGTGCCCAACCCTTTTTCTTTTATACTGATATAACATGAGATGCGGCGCATTAGATTCCCACATGCGATGCATTAACCAAAATTTTATAAATAGATATTTGTTGACCCTAGTTGCGCCGCATCATCATTTCAAAATACGGCGTATCCCTTCAAGCGTCGTATTAGATTACTTGATACGTCGTATCTTTCTATAAAGCCACATGCTCCGTATCTTTATGAAAAGATATGACGCATTCTATCATACGTCTCATTTGTCTTTAACATACGGCGTATCTCTTCATTCGCAGGCTACTTAACTATTTACTTGAATTTTTGCAGATGGCACTTCCCGACATTGAGTTGAGGCATGAGTGGCTCAGGTTCGAGGAGATGGGATTGACTGAGGCTACTGAGGCAGATTATCTGAGGAGACTTAGAGATATTTACTTTAGGTAGGTCTTCAGAGATCCGGTTCTTGATTTTGACAGTTTGTCACTTATTGATGGGGGAGCTGCTGTTGGTACTTTCAGGGATAGGTTAGAGATGGTTCATAGGGATGGTGATGGCGAGATTATCTTTAGGTCCCACGCTTGGAGCAGGTTATTTGGGATTAGGGAGCCGTTGGTTAGAGATTTGATGCATGAGTTCTTCAGCACAGTTCATTACAGGGAGACAGATTTGGCACATGATACTATTGATACTCTGGTGTTTAGGTTAGGTGGGGTACATAGGCAGATGTCGATGCAGCAGTTCATTCTGGCTATGGGTCTACATACAGAGGAGGAGATACAGTCTCCTGGATTCGATACATACTGGGCAGAGAGTTTGAGGGAGGTTCCTGATAGGGGGACCCTTGGAGCTTACTGGGCCGGTATCTCTTCCGGTGGGGATTCTACTGTTACCTCACCATCGTACACTTTGATCAGAGAGCCCTTGAGGAGGTTGTGTCACCGGTTGATAGCTTTGACAGTTGCTGGGAGAGGTCAGTCACCTGAAAAGGTGACAACTCTTGACCTCTTCCTTCTCAGGAGTATGGATGAGGGACGTGTGGTGAACGTTCCCCCACTTTTTAGCTCATTACTTATGTAGGATTGCTCCTGGGAGAGATCGTAGGAGTCAGATTACCGGGGGACACTTTGTTTCTAGGTTAGCTAGGTATTTTGGGATCATTGGTGACGATGTACCGGCAGGATTGGATGTGTTTGCGATGGAGCTCCCTAGGATGGACATAGATTTTCTGGAGAGGAGGCTCAGGTTGTGTAGGATTTTGCTGGGAGCTTACCATTGGGTTCCGTTGGGTCCACCTCGACCAGTTGTGGTTGAGCCAGAGCAGGGGGCTGATCATGAGGCCCCGGCTGCTGCTCCAGCTCAGGAGGGTCCACAGGCACCACCACATCCCCAGTATAGAGGATGAGCTCAGGTTACTACGAGGTAGTATTGATGATGAGAAAGAGGCCATCCAGGGCATTGCAGATGAGCAGAGACGATTCGGTTCGTGGATAGTGGATTGCATGACTGAGGTTTTGGAGGGGCGTGGTATGAGGTACCAGAGGTACGATGGACCGGTCATGACTGACACACACATACATTTTGAGAGACGCAGAGTCAGACCGAGGACCGATGGAGCTAGCACTTCCGCACCTCCTGATGACGAGCACCCTCCTGTTTAGATATTTGGATTTATGGACATCATTCCTCGTACATTATTATTCTTTTGGGATTGTACTAAATATTACTATCATGTTTATATTTAATGTTTCAGTTTATGTTTATAATAGTGTTTGATTGAGACTGGCATTAAGTTCAGCATGAGTGACCGAGAGAGCCCGAGAGATAAGCCGAGGATAATGTCATATTTACTGCAGACTGTTGACAGTCTGTTGGTAAACACATGCGCCACATCTAGTAAAACAGATGCGACGCATCCTATCTTGTATATTATTTTATTTCGTATTAAATCCAGGCTCGATACGGCGCATCTTCTTCCATAGGATGCGGCGTATCGACTGACCTGATGATTTACAGTTTTAATTTTTAGGTTTTATTTTCACTAACTACTAATATATTATGCAAGTTTGAACCTTCTTAACTCAGGTGTGTTAAAGTCTAGGTGGTATTATAGATTCCTGCACTTTTTGTGGAAACATCATTCATGAAGCTTANGGTTCCGTTGGGTCCACCTCGACCAGTTGTGGTTGAGCCAGAGCAGGGGGCTGATCATGAGGCCCCGGCTGCTGCTCCAGCTCAGGAGGGTCCACAGGCACCACCACATCCCCCGCACGCACCAGCTCCACATACTACTGCTTAGAGATTGGACAGGATAGAGGATGAGCTCAGGTTACTACGAGGTAGTATTGATGATGAGAGAGAGGCCATCTAGGGCATTGCAGATGAGCAGAGACGATTCGGTTCGTGGATAGTGGATCGCATGATTGAGGTTTTGGAGGAGCGTGGTATGAGGTACCAGAGGTACGATGGACCGGTCGTGACTGACACACACATACGCTTTGAGAGACGCAGAGTCAGACCGAGGACCGATGGGGCCAGCACTTCCGCACCTCCTGATGACGAGCACCCTCCTGTTTAGATATTTGGATTTATGGACATGATTCCTCGTACATCATTATTCTTTTGGGATTGTACTAAATATTACTATCATGTTTATATTTAATGTTTCAGTTTATGTTTCTAATAGTGTTTGATTGAGACTGGCATTAAGTTCAGCATGAGTGACCGAGAGAGCCCGAGAGATAAGCCGAGGATAATGTCATATTTACTGCAGACTGTTAACAGTCTGTTGGTAAACACATGCGCCGCATCTAGTAACACAGAAGCGACGCATCCTATCCTGTATAATATTTTATTTCGTATTAATTCCAGGCTCGATACGGCGCATCTTCTTCCATAGGATGCGGCGTATCGACTGACCTGCTGATTTACAATTTTAATTTTTAGGTTTTATTTTCACTAACTACTAATGTATTTTGCAAGTTTGAACCTTCTTAACTCAGGTGTGTTAAAGTCTAGGTGGCATTATAGATTCCTGCGCTTTTTGTGGAAACATCATTCATGAAGCTTAAACGTTCTAAATCCATAAGAAAATTGATCTTTGCTTGTAAACGCATAATGGAGGATCATTCCGAACAAATATCAGGGAAGTTTTTTCTGTTCTAATTCTTTTATTTTCCAGTTTTTAAACCTTTAAAACAAACAACGAGGACGTTGTTTAACTTAAGTAGGGGGATGGAGAATTAGAACACTTATTTGTCCAAACTTTTTCAAAATATGCTTAAAATGCACATAATATATCAAAATTTAAAATTTTTTAGCATGTTTTTGTTTAAGTCTAAATTACATAGCCGCACACATAATATTACTTTTTGCCTATAATCAAAAACTTTAGTGTGCTGGTGACTTGTAAACTTTAGAACTTGGCTTGTATACTATTCGAGACCACCATAATGAGTATTATCGATATAATTGGAGTGACTTGTCTAACTTGGTAAAATTCTAGGATTACACCCAAAAAGCCTTTATATGTTATGTGATATTAACTAACTACACTGGTTAGTTAACCCCCGTATAAACCCTTTTGTTACTCTCATTTTTAGAGTAAGATATCCCTAGAAAAACCCTCAGAGCCATTCCTTTAGTTTCTTACACCTTTGTTAAAATGTTTCGTTACACCCTTACACCTTAGCCTACCCTGTAGATTGAAATCCGTGGTTAGTTACTTTAGGCAAAGTGTGTTTCCTTACATTACCTGTGTTCGCGTGCGTAATTCATTATCTTTGGTTAGGTCGGGAAATTGCAGAATGCATTTGGAGTGAAAGTACATATTGTATATTTTTAGTTTATTTTTCGTGGTTTTACTACTTTCACTATTACAGTTATTTATGAAAGTTATGAAAAGTATGGAAAAATCATCCGGAAAAATCGTGATAGAAAAAGTTGTGAAATTTTACACAGTCAGAAAAAAAAATCGAAAAAATAGAAAAGAAAAAGAAAGAAGAAAAAGTTGGAAGTTTGTTTTAACCAACTTATGTAAAGTTTTGTAAAGTGGGAGATATCACCACTATTTGTTATTGTATATTATATTTACGATTGAATGGAAGTTGGCCGTTACGGGAACGCCAACTAAGGTTATTCTTTGTTTAAGATTTATCAAGTATAATTCGTGATTGGTCCCGAACGGTCAGGTTTTATAACACGAGCTAACCACTTGCGAATGGCTAACCGTAATAAAAGCCTGAATGTTCAAGACACAATGCAATGAAGTCCAGAGAGTATAGAAATGTTCCCGGGTCGTTATGTCCCGACGAGGAAGTGAATTGTATCAAAAACGAATTTGTGATCGAGTGATAATGAACGGAAAGGGGTTTATGAATGATTATACTACGAGAATATGAATAAAATTGATTAGACAAAGCTATATGAACAAATACGTAAAGCAGAAGAACTTAGAAACGTTTAAAATCTAAAAACGCGCGATTTAATTAAAAATAACGTCTACGCGCAAAATAAAAAGTGAAACGGGAGCAGATAAAGTCCTACAAATGTGAAAATTACTTTTTTACAATTCTAATGACAAAAGAAAATTTCAAGAAAAAGAAAAATATTTTTTTGACTTTTTAATTATTTAATATTAATTAATTACTAATTACTAATTAAACTAATTTAAATTAAAACTAATACTAAACTAATTTAGATAATTATGAAACTTTTTATAAAACTACTTAACAATTAAAGGATTCCTAAAAAATTATAAAAAGTTCCTAAACTTATAAATAAACTATTTTAGAATTTATGTTAATTAATTACTAATTAAAAGCTAATTAATCTAATTTAATTAAGAATAATAGCAAATGAACAGTGACAATTAAAAAAATATTTTCTAAAAATACTAAATGATTAATAAAAGCTAAAAAAATATAAAAAGATGCTAGAGATAAAAATTAAACACTAAATGATTTTTTTTTGATTTTTCACTTAAAACTAATTAAACTATTTTTAATTACTAAAATTACCAAATGAAAAGATAAAATTATGAAAATTTTTATACAAATACTATGTGATACCAGGAAACTAGGAAAAATATGAAAACCACTAAGTACTTAATAAATAAATTAAATAGATAAATCCTATTAAATAGAAGCTATCACTAAAAATTAAAATGATGATTTTTGGATTTTTCTTTTACAAATCTACTAAACTACTGAAATTATGGAACTTTTGTGAAAACAAACTTTATGGAACTTGAAAATGAGCTTAGTGCAAGCTTAATGGCTTAACAGCTTAATGTTTTAAGCTTGAAAGGAGATTCTAGCTTGAAAAAGCCATCCCAAAAGCTATAAGCTGAAGACCAACGGACAAATAAGTTGAAAACAAGATAGATGGACTCAAAATAAGCTAAAACAACTATCAAAACTCACTGAATAGGCCATGAGCAAGAATAAGCAATTCCAAAACCAAGTGCCCACCAAGCAGGTCTGCAAGCTGGTTTGCAGGCCAAATAAGCTTAGGGCAAAGGCTCAAAAGCTCAAAACAAGCTAGGTTATGAGAAGCTAGCTGTATGAGCTTTTCAAAAACCCAATGATCTCAGAGAAAGCCCCACAATTAAGCTCTACAAGAGCTTGTGAAGTTGGCNTGGAGATTAAAAACCAACTTTGACTTTTTACCACAAGAACTGAGTAAATATAGACCTATGTGAACTACTTATACCTAATGGATCATGTCTCAACCATTGCTACCCATAGAAACCAACAATCTCACAGTGTAACCAACAAATCCAAACACCCCCTTAGAACCTGTTTTGTAAAGGTTTTCAAAGCTCACAAGTGTTTTAACCCACACCACTGACTCAGAAGTACTTAAGGTGTTAATAGAAGCCAGTTGAACCACAAAGATAGCAATTCTAACAACAAGCACCTATAAATTACTACTATACTCACAATGGCAGTGATAAGCAACTAGTAAGCACAAAGAAAACTATTGGACAAATAGGTGATATTAAGTCATAACTTAACTATAACATTTAAAATAAGCATAGAACAACAGAGTTAGATCACACTTAAACACTTTTACAGTGAAATCCAAAAGAACAAGGAGTTTGCTTACAGTTGGTCCACAGCAAGAACAAGGGTACCAAGATTCACAATATCAGTCCTAACACTCCCCAATGGAGTTCTAACCCAGAACCATCCACCATTTACCCTGCTCCATGCAATCTCCTTCTTGAATTTGTTATTTTTGATTTTTCTACTTTTATTTTGTGATTTTTTAGATTTTGGACTAAAAACTATTTCTTAAGCAACAAAAGCTTATAGAAGCTTTCAGTAAACTTAAGTTAGCCTAATGGAACAAAGGAACATCATTTTTAACAATTCTAAACTAAGATGAGAAATTTACTCAAAAACATGGAAAACTGAAATTGAAACTGAAACTTTGGAATTTTTATTAAGTAACTTCAAAAGTACACTGATTAGAGCTAAGAGTTACACTGAGAAGAACAATTACATTTGAAAGCAGAGATAAAATAAATTCGACATAAAGAAAATTAGCTAAAAATATACACACTTTCTTCACAGCTTCCTTGGCCCTTTTATACTTCAAAATTAGGGTTTTGGAGATGCCCTTGTCTTTTCCCAGCAACAATAACAACCATTGGATGATAGAGATTTAATCTCCACCATTCTTCAATTTTGGCGCCAAAATTGCTATTATAGCAAAGGGTCTGATAACTTGTGATTAGGTGGTACTTTTGGAACTGAGATTGAGGTAACAGTGGGGAGTAGTGTTTAGAGGTGATTATGAAGTTGTAGGGTGGTTTGGCAGTACTCACGTGAACCTGGTAATAGAGGATGGGGGTGGTTTTGGAGGGATAAGGGTGGTTTTGGGGGTTTGACTTGTTGACCTGGGATGGGGTTATATAAAAACGGGGGTGTTTTATTTAAGGAGTGGGCCTGGTGATGCAATGGGCCAAAGGGTGGGAAATGGGTTGTGTTGTTTTTGGATTGGATTGGATAAGTGAAATGGGTTTTGGGCCAAAGGTATAAAGGGTTTAATGTTTGTAACTTTCATTAGCCCAAGGACTAAATTTGTAGATTATGAATTTTCAGGGACCAATTCTGCCATTTTTCCAAACTTCTCCCAAGGACCTATCTTGCCAACTTTGAGATTCTATAAGGACCTTTGATGTCATTTTTCACTTTTAACAAATCCAAGGACCATATTTGACAATTTTCAAAAGTTGGAGGACCTTTTCTGCCATTTGCCCAAAAATTCATTCAAGGACCAATTTTGACAACTTAAAATATTTTAGGGACCTTGAATGATAAAACTCCACAAATTTTTGGATTCTAGGGACTAGTTTTGCCAATCTTTGAAAGTTGGGGGACTAAAACTGCCAATTATGCAAACTTTGTTCGTTTTTCATTTGTTTTTAAACATTTTGCATTTGAGACATATAAAACACGATCCTTGGATATTTTCATCATTGTGATGTGTTTTTGCGTATTTTCAGATGTTTTGCGTTTCAGATTTGACCAAAAATGATGAGTGTTTACGCACTCATCAATTCGTGTCTACCTAAAGCGTGAGTTACATGAGTCAAAAGCGTGAGTTATTCAATGATATGAGTCTTATTCATGGGATGGTTGGGAAAGTAATTAACCACACTTAGGATTTTAATCTATTTGTTTTGATCAATTTTATTTTACACCAATTTATATCCCAAATATTATCCATACCCTATATCATTCTTCATCCGAACCTTTGATTTATTGAGATTAAGGATTTGAGCAATCTTAAGTATCGTAGTCGTGGATTCGGCTATGTATTTATGATTTTGTCGCCCTTTTTGATATAATATTATTGGTGAAGATTACTTGGTCCTATCTTTAGCCTATTCGAGTTAAGGAATTGAGCAATTGCGAGTATCGTGGTCGTGGATTCGATCATGCATTCGTAATTTTGTCGCCTTTTCTGGAATATGAGATCGATAGAGATTAAAAAGGATGATCAACCCTTAACCAACTAACCCATTTTACCGCTTTAGACTGTATTTACAGATTTTCATCCATATTTACACGTTTTCGTCCATTTTTACACGTTTTCATATGAATTTACACGCTTTCGTCCGTATTTACACGTTTTCGTCCGTTTTTACACGTTTTCGTTCATTTTTACACGTTTTCATCTGTATTTACACATTTTCATCCGAATTTACACATTTTCGTCTGTATTTACAGATTTTCATCCATATTTACACGTTTTCGTCCATTTTTACACGTTTTCATCTGAATTTACACGCTTTCGTCCGTATTTACATGTTTTCGTCCGTTTTTACACGTTTTCGTTCATTTTTACACGTTTTCATCTGTATTTACACATTTCCATCCGTATTTACACGTTTTCATCTATTTTTACACGTTTTCATCTGTATTTACACGTTTTCATCTGTATTTACATGATTTCATCCATTTTTACACCTTTTCATCCATTTTTTACACCTTTTCGTCTGTTTTTACACATTTTCGCCCGTTCTTACATGTTTTCATCTGTATTTACACGTTTTCATCTGTTTTTACCTTTTTTACATGCATTCGTTTGTTTTTACATGATTTCGTTCATTTTTACATGTTTTCGACCTTCCTTACATGCTTTCGTTTGTTCTTACATGTTTTAAACGTGTAAATACGGACGAAACGTGTAAATACAGATGAAAACGTGTAAATACGGATGAAACATGTAAAAATGAACAAAAACATGTATAAACGGACAAAAACGTGTAAATACGGATGAAAACGTGTAAAAATACGGATGAAAAAGTGTAAAAACGGACGAAAGCGTGTAAATACGGACGAAAACATGTTAATATGGACGAGAATGTGTAAAAATGGACGAAAACGTATAAAGACCGGATGAATACATGTAAAGGACTAACGACCGTTAGTATAAAGGACTAACAGCCGTTACTTAATTGTCAAAATAAGATGACAAGGGCTTTTTGGTCATTTCAATTCGGATATAGACTGGACCGGTAACATATGCAAACCACAGTGACTGGACTAGTCAAAAAAAAAGTTTAGTGACTGAAAGTGAAAAATCCGCCAAACCATAGTGACCATCTATGTAATTAACTCTAAAACTAAGCATAAAGTGACCATAAGTGTGAATAAGTGTGACCATTAGATGTTTAAAGTGAAGGAATAATGTATCTTGTGTGGCCATTGATCATCCAATGGCCACATGTATTTTGTTTTTGTGTGTCCTTTGGTAGCATTTAGTCACACAAAGCATGTTTGTGGAAAACTAGAAGGGGGGTTGAATAGTTTTACGTCTTTTTAATTTATAAAAACTTTGGTTTTCAAAACTTCGATTCTAGCTTTATGTGAGATCAACTTACTTGCCCAATTATAAACACCTATATCTAAGAGAGTATATAATGACAAATACGTAAGTAAGTAAATAAAAAGATAGAGATAGAAAGATAGCACAGCGAGACAAAGGATTTATAGTAGTTCGGCTACGAATCTCCTCTTCGTCCTACTCCACTCTCCGAGCACCTAACTCGAGAGTTTTATTCACTATGTGAACAAGCTCCCTTATGGCGGAGAAACCTTACACACCTTTGCTTACACCGTTTAACGACACTAGGCAAAATGTTGAGTCCTAATACTAGTTAGAACCAATCTCATAACTCTTCACAACTTATCACAACTTCTACACAACTTATGCACACCACAACTACTACACTACTTCTCACAACTTTACTAATCCTACTTCACAACACTACTTGTTCTTCACTACTTTTCTTCACAACTATCACTACTAAATCTCCTAATTATAAACACACTACACCTTTACAAACAATATATACAACTACTAAACAATATCTACAATACTTCCTTAACTTGATGTTGAAGGAGTATTCTTCTCTTGCACTTTGAATGATGAGGAATTGAATCACTTGAAACAAAGACTTGTAATCTTATGATCAAAGGATTTAAAAGGATATTTAGTAAGGATTTGGACTGAAAAAATTCGTGCAAAAGGTGAGGAAAAAACGCAGGATTGAACCTGTATTTATAAGCAAAAGATTCTGACAACAGGAGTGTGCCGGCCCCCTTAAATGGTGGCCGGCCCCCTTAAAGTTAAGGGGGCCGCCCTCCTGTAACTGCCAGATTCTTTGTCTTTTCTGGGGAAAGTTTATTTGGTGAAAAACTAATTGATTTTGGTTAAAAATTTGAATTCATATATTTGTTATGAATTAAACATTTTCCTATAATTACCAAAAGTGGTTTTCAAAAATATATAAAATGTTTTTATCATTTTATAAACTTTTTAATGCTTAAATAAAAATTCCTTTGATCATAAAATGTATTGGACATTTGTTTATTCATACCTTAAGTGATTTTGTTGAGTGAAATGGTATTTGTAACTAAATACCTGTTTACATAGTAATCTTTCGTTTAATGATTTTACATTTTGCGATCGTCAAAATATAGAGATATCAAAAAATATAAATAACGTTTTTATGCATTATTTATATCAATAATCTTCCCTTTTTTGATGATTACAAAATCTAAACTTATTAAACCAAAATTTATATATATTCAAGTATTTAGTGAGTTTATACCATTTCTCCCCCTTTTTGTTAGCATCAAAAAGGTTATCCCGACGAGTGTAGAACTCGCCCTTGATGTATACTCCCCCTCATTTTAAGGTCATAAGAGAAATCGAGATATGAAATGCTTGCAAAAATATTTAGAGCACAAGAAATATATATATATATATATATATATATATATATATATATATATATATATATATATATATATATATATATATATATATATATATATATATATATATATATATATA
>LBNU01019116.1:52727-72113 GCA_014162995.1 Artemisia annua
TGGTTTGTTATTAATTGTTGTGGGTGGGTGATGTCAATGTTAGGCTTAGAAAAACTGGCTAACTTCCAATTGGTGACTTGCTTGAACATTCTAAGAAACATGAATCGGATGTGTACTACGATTATTTGGTTGTATTTCATGCATAAGTAATTACTAGTTATTTCATGGTTTGGATACTAAACGTGTCGCCATAGAATGAAGTTTATGCTTATAGAGTTAGGGAAGATCGTACAAGGCCCTATGAATGGTATTAAGGAATACAACCCGTCATCCACACAATTATAACAAACTAATCAACCGGTAAAGATAGCTAGGGAGTAATGAAATCTAAGTAATCACGCTTTTCTCCTTATAAGTTTCACAACCATTTACTATCTTGTTATTTTATTTTATTTGCATTAGTAGACATTTGGGTTAGTTGACTAGCAACTAATTCCGCCCACTCATCCAAAAACCGAATTTTTACTTGCTTTCCATAAAACATAAAAATACGAAAAGAATCATCCCTCACCCTTAGACCTAATTAGAGTAGTTTTCAATCCAAAGGACACTATTCCCTGAGAGAACGATCAATCCCCCGGTACTTGCCACAACACTCTACAATCGGTCAGGTACACTGCCTGGTGGGGATTGCAAGTTTCTCAAGATCCCTTGAGAAGTAAAACCTCTTGCAAGGTTGCAAAACCTATGCATCAAGTTTTTGGCGCCGCTGCCGGAGAATAGTTATTGCTTAGGTTGAATTTTATTTTTATTTGGTCTGCTCATTAGATTCCTTTCTAGTGAGATTTTATTTTATTTTTCTAGGTTCTCTTTAGTCTATCTTTTCTTCGTGCTTTTGTTCGTTTAGAAGTTTTCATTGACTATTCCGTTTGCCATCATGGAAAACGCGAATCCACCCCTCACACCTGACGAAGTAGCGTCATTGCGTAACTAAATCGAAAGTGAAATTAGGGAGCTTAGAGAGCTTAACAGTTTAATTGATGCTCAACTCGATCATGCACTTAATGACCTAGCACGCGCCATGTACGCAAGCAATAATATTTCAATCTTTACCCCACTAAGGAAGAAATCGCCTATTACAATAACATAACTGATAGCCCTTAATCTCCCTTCGTTAAAATTGATCCAAAGATAAAAAGAGGTAACCCTTGGAACATTCAGATACCATGCATGATAGGATATAAATACGTTGACCAAGCTTACATTAATTTTGAATCGCCAATCAACGTTATGTCTTCAAGTGTCTATAATGATATAGTGAATACGAGGCTTAAACCAAGAAAAGACCCCAAATACCCCAGTGGAATTTCTAATTTTGTCGGGAGGGTTAGAGATTTACATGTTTTGGTTGGGAACTTTACTTATGTCACTGACTTCATGATTGTTGAAGACTTGGCGAGTGTTATAGATTGTAGCTTATCCCATGTCGTATTAGGCAAGCCGTTCGTAGAAGAGTCCAAGTTAAGTTTGTTGATATATGCAATGTCTAAAAACATTAATTATATTTTTCAATATCTCTATGTTTTGATAATCACAAAATATAAACTCATTAAACTAGAGATTATGACGTAAACAAGTATTTAGTTGTAAATATTCATTTCAACAACTTAATCACGTAAGGTATGAATAAACAAAGTGTTTAATGCACTATATGATCAAAGGAACATTTTCTTAATCACTAGATTTTTATAAAATGTCACAAAATATTTTATCTTTTATAAAACATTTTTGGAATTAAAAGAATATGTTTAATTCATTATAAATATATGAATTCAAATTTTTAACCAAAAATGGTAGAAATGTACCAGAAAAACCTTCCCCACAAAAGGACAAACAAGTCCAACGTTCTGGAAAGGGCGGCCCCCTTAATTCACTAGGCGGCCCCCTTAAAATTAAGGGGACCGGCCACTCAATTAAGGGGACCGGCCACGCTCCAGAACAGTATTTTTTCTCCCTATAAATACTGGTTCATTCCACAGATTCTNTTATCATTATTCAACAATGAGTTTTCCTAAACGTGAGAATAATTTTGAAATGAATTGAGGTTTTCCTTGAAAGTATAGTTATGCAAGTAAAATATCTCAATTCCTGATTTTGTGCAAAACAGAATCCTAGACTCAGATTTGAGAAGAAAGAAAAGAAAAAAAATCTCAAGTCTCAGATGGCCGGCCCCCTTAAAGTGATGCCGGTCCCCTTAATTTTAAGGGGTCGCCCTTATACATTTAAGAGGTCCACCCATCTGACACACAAAAATTTCCAGAACTTTGAAAATTTCAGAAAGTTTTGATCATTTAAGAAAATTCAATCAATTTGTTCCATCGTTCCTAATCCTAAACGTAAGTGGTTAAATAATTCACGCTTAAGGGGCTTAGTAAATATATCGGCAATGTTATCTTCCGAAGCTACCTTTTCTATAGTTATATTTCCTTTTTGCACATTATCCCAAAGGAAGTGATGACGTATTTCTATATGTTTAGTCCTAGAGTGTTGAACGGGATTCTTACTTAAATCTATAGCCCCTTTGTTATCGCACATAATACGAACATTTTCTAACCTAATGCCATAGTATACGATAGCTTTTTTCATCCATAGTGCTTGTTGACATTTCTTTCCGGCGCTTACGTATTCGGCTTCGGTGGTAGAAATAGCAAGAGCGGTTTCCTCTTCAAAAACCAAGATGTTAGACAACATCCCATAAACTTGCAAATACCGCTAGTGCTCTTTCTATCCATGTAGTCTCCCGCATGAACCGAATCCACATAGACAATGGTTTCTATGCCGGATCCCTTAGGATACCATAATCCTAAGTGTATAGTGCCTTTAATGTATCGGAAGATACGCTTAACCGCTTCTAGGTGAGAGGTTTTGGGATTATGACGTAAACAAGTATTTAGTTGTAAATATTCATTTCAACAACTTAATCACGTAAGGTATGAATAAACAAAGTGTTTAATGCACTATATGATCAAAGGAACATTTTCTTAATCACTAGATTTTTATAAAATGTCACAAAATATTTTATCTTTTATAAAACATTTTTGGAATTAAAAGAATATGTTTAATTCATTATAAATATATGAATTCAAATTTTTAACCAAAAATGGTAGAAATGTACCAGAAAAACCTTCCCCACAAAAGGACAAACAAGTCCAACGTTCTGGAAAGGGCGGCCCCCTTAATTCACAAGGCGGCCCTCTTAAAATTAAGGGGACCGGCCACTCAATTAAGGGGACCGGCCACGCTCCAGAACAGTATTTTTTCTCCCTATAAATACTGGTTCATTCCACAGATTCTTCTCACCTTTTGCACTCTAAACATTCTGATCTAAATCTCCATTTCTATTCCTTAAAATCCTTTGATCATATATACATAAATCTTTGTTTCCAAGTGATCCAAAGCCTCATCCATTCAAGTGCAAAAGAAGAACACTCCTCTAACATCCTTATAAAGAAGTAGTGTTTTGTTAGTTGTAATTATATTGTAGTTGTGATAGATTAGTAGTGAAGTGTTTTGTGATTTAGCAAATTGTAGTTACTAGTAGTTGTGTAAAGAAGTAGTGAATTAGTTGTGAAGATAGTGAAGATAGAAGAAGGTGTGAAGTAGGAGTGACGAAGGTGTGAAATTGGTGTGAAGAAGGTGTGAAGATATAGTGAAGAAGGTGTGAAGATATAGTGAAGAAGGTGTGAAGATATTGTGAACAAGGCGTGAAGTTGTGAGATTAGTTCTAGCTAGAATTAGAACTCGACATTAAGCTTAGTGTCGTTAATCGGTGTAAGCTAAGGTGTGTAAGGTTTCTCCGCCATAAGGGAGTTTGTTGACATAGTGAAGAAAACTCTCGAGTGTGATACTCGGGGAGTGGAGTAGGGGAAGGAAGGTGTCCTTGTAGCCGAACCACTATAAATTCGCGTGTTGTGGTTTGATCTTTCCATCTCTATCTTTCATTTCATTACTTGCACTATTAGATTATACTTAGTTATATTTGCTCATATTGATTAACTATTGATTTCATATAAAGATCGAATCAAAGCTTTAAATAAACAACAAAAGTTTTTCAAAATAAATTAAAAATATGTAAAACTATTCAACCTCCCCTTCTAGTTTTCCACAAAGTTACGATCGGTTAGATGGGACAATTCAATTTTCTAATGAAACCGATAGGATCACGTATAAGATGCCTAATAGGATCAAGGAGTTTCGTTTTGTGCCCCAACTAGATAAAGATAACATTAGTGCAATCGAGAACATTAATGAAGAAAATAAGAGAAAGGGCATGGATCATGTATGGGAAAAGCGGAGCCTTTTTTATAAAGATTGCTTGACCCTCGGGCTTAAGTATAAGGTTGATAGAGAAACTGCCAAGAGAATTGTAGGGGCAATTGAGAAAAAGGTAATGACCCTTTACAAAGGGTATTTGCAATCGGATCTGGAATTTGAGACCTATGTTAAGGATGACCAAGAAACCGTGACCAACGATGCGGTCACGTAATAGGATGTGACTTTGAGTCTAGCTACAAGACTCGTTAATAAAGAAACGCGCTTCTTGGGAGGCAACCCAGGCTTTGTTTGTTTAGTTTGTTTGTTTATTTGATTTTATTTGTTTCCGTATGTGTGTTTTATTTTTATTGTTTATGATTCATGATTCAAATTAAATTGTGAAAATGCTTTATTTTGTTTTTAACTTCGTCTTAACTACATATAAAGGTATTTTGCAAAAGATAAGTGTAAGGGAGATCTAAATTTGTTTTAAAGAACGAATTGAACATGAATCATAGCAATATAAAATAAACATACATATTAGTATTTGTTTGAGTCAAATGCTTGTATCGAGTCATAATGAAATTTTCCAGGATTCCAAGAATTAAGGTATTGGTTTTTCCAGAAATTTTCCGGAAACTAAACATAAAAATTCTGTCAGACTAGTTCTGACGGCGTCAGGCCTTACAATCTGACGGCGTCAAGAACTAATTTTCTGGAAATTATCAAAGTTTTGTTTTTCTGCCGGGATTGTGAAAATTTATTAAATCTTTAACTCTAGGAATCTGCAAACATTCATTCCATAAGCATTATATCATTATATAGATTTTACCGCCAATTTTACGCAAGGTTTGCCTAGATTGTTTCCTCAGGTTTAACAGGTTATATTAGATAAGGAGATGAACATGGAATCAAGTTTTTGGCGTTGCTTTAATCTTGAAGATATTACATTATCTTGGAAGAAGATCTAACCGTGTTACCACACCATCCAAACGAATCAGGGGAGATTTGTTTCGTTCTTTCATTTTCTTTATTTTACATCTTTTTATTGAACATTGGGGACAATGTTCAGCTTAAGTGTAAGGGGGTAAATGAGGAAACCTTAGAGATTACAATTGCACTTGATTTTTGTTTGTTTAATGGTAGATGTGGAATAAAACTGAGCGAAATATTTGTTCGGTCAATTTTAGCACCAAATTTAAATTTTTTTACAACATATAGGAGTGAAACTTTAGGCTTAATAAGCGTGTCATGGATAGGGAATTGTATTTGTTGATACAAAAGTTGGGCGTTCCTTGTTTAGGCTCCTGTTCCCGTATCAATTGAATCTTAATGCTTGAGACCTGCGCACTAAGAGAACTGATGAGACGAAAAATGTTACGTTTTTAGGGGTCAGTTTGAGTCCTAATTCGTATATTATTTGATCGGACTTCACCAAAAGTCGTTTCTTTTCTCATTTTAGGTACTTTTGAGGAGAAAATCACAAAAGAAGCATTTTCGGGCGTTTTCGGTGTGAAAAAGTGCGGAAAACAACAAAATCTCAAAAGACCCTAAAAGTGCACAGAAGGTGACGGCGTCACAAGCTTCAACGTGACGACGTCAGGAACAAATGAAGTGAAGAAATTGGAAGTTACTCATGACGGGCCAGAGAGTTTTTGGCCTAGTTTGGTGACGGCGTCAGGGAAGGCCGTCAGATCTGGAACAAGGCGGCGTGACGACGTCAAGAAGGCCATCACAAAACCCTAATCGTCGGCGTGACGGCGTCACACCTTGGGCTGACGCCGTCAGCCCGTATTATCTATATATATAGGACGATTTTTATTGTTTTAAAAGAGGAACTTGGTGGAGAACTTAAGGGTTAAACCCTAGCTCGTGTATCACAGACCTTAGAGGGTACTTTTACCCCTCTAACTTGCATGTTTAATCTAAGATAAGTCTTCATTCAATCCATACAATATGTCTATGTGTTGTATGATTTATGTTTGTGCTTTTCTTTCCTTTAACATGCTAGGCTAAATTAACTTGTGTTTGCTTAGATCTAATGAAACCTAACTATTGATTATCATGTGATGTGTATGTTGTGATTGTGATTTGGATGAATGTTTCATCTACGTTAGACTTAAGAAAACTGGCTAACCTCCTATACGGTAACAAGCTTGAACGTCTTAGGAAACGTGAATCGTATGTGCGTTAATCGATTTTAAGGTAGTATTTCATGCGTAGGTTGCTATCGGTGAGCTTATGATAGGATACTTGACGTATCGTCATAGAGTGAGGTAGGAGCTTATAGAGTTAGGGAATTGAACGCACTCCCTACGACTTGTTAGGAATACACCCGTCATCCACGCAAACTCAACATACTAATTACATGGTAAAAGATAGTTAGGGAGTAATGAAATCTAAGTAAACACTACTTTCCCCACCATTGTTTTCTCAAAACTTTAATTTAATTGCATAAGTAGATAACTTGGGTTAGTTGACTAGCAACTAATTCCGCCCACTCCTTCAAAACCGAGATTTTACTGCTTTCAAAAAAACATAAAAATACAAAAATAATCATCCTCCACCCTTAGACCTTAATTAGAGTAGTCTTTAACCTAACGAACACTATTCCCTGTGAGAGAACGATCAATCCCCCGGTACTTGCCACTACACTATACTACATCGGTCAGGTACACTGCCTGGTGGGGATTGTAAGCCTCTTGAATCCCTTGAGAGGTAAAACAAAGTGCGTAAGCAATCCCTACGCATCAAGAACAAAGAAAACACCGTTAGGCTTATCGTGGGATTGTTTCCCACAATTATCCTCCGGCGTGAGAGTAAGTAATCAGTTTTAGGGTTTAGTGAAGAGTTAGGTTTATTAGATCGTACCTTTAATGAGAGCCGTGATGCCCTTTATATAGACACGAAATCCTTGTAGGTTTCGTGTTCCTTTCCCTTCGGCGTATCCCGCCTAATTCGGTCATATGATACATATCCCATAAATAAGAGATATCCTATATCAAGACCATAAATAACTTTAGGTTTGGGTCTTCGTAAGCCCAAACCGCTATCGTTATAGCCCATTCGTGATGGGCCTGAGTGTAGTAGCGTCCATTGGTCGGGTTCATGACCCGAGTGCGGACTATACGTCATCATGTCCCCCCAGTCTAGTATGCGCACGGTGCAACCGCGGATGCTAGACTAACAGGCGTAACGAAAAATCCTCCAGCATACGTGGCGGATAAGCTTCAAATGTTTCCTGCCAAAAAGAATATACCATGAATCTAGTCCAAATAAATCCAAAAATCTACCTTGGAAATCGTGGGAAAGTGCAAAAAGTACATTGCCTTTTTATCTCCCAGCCACACGATTTAAGTGAGTGGATGACACGTGTCATCCATCCATGGGGGTGAAATCCCTATATAAAGGGTATCTCTCTTGTCACTGTGATTATCACAGTAAAAAGAAAACCATTTCCACCATTGTAAAATTCTCAAACTCAGTCAAGAAATCAATCGTATACGAAGGTAATAGCGCGTGCGCATCTGAAACCATAAAATATTAAGAATGGTTCGGCAGTTATCTGATTTTACCTCTGATATATCTGAGGATGATCTCCGTGAGTTAACCTCGGATTACTATATCCCCCTCGCGTTGCATTCGGTAGTACCGGTGGCGACCGCATCCATAAATGACTTCCCTGAGGGAAAGATAGGGGTGTACACGCGTTTCTTCGAATTCGCGAACCAACGTGTGCCCCTGTCACTATTCCTGTGCGATGTGCTCAACTTTTATCGCCTACATATATCCCAACTTCACTGCATTGGCGCAGCGAAGATAACCAACTTTGAAGTAAACTGTCACTTATTAGCGATTAACCCCACCATCAACCTATTCCGCGCGTTTTATCACACAACGTGGTCAAACGGGTGGGTGTCCTTTTCCAAGCGCGGTGGGCGGTTACAGTGTTATACGGAAAGGTAGACGCGCTAAGAAACAGGAGGGAGATGTTTTTCTAGGTGATAGTGCCTTCTTCCCATGGGGTTTTGATTTTTACACCCAAGGGACTTTACCGAAGGATGAGCGCCCCAACCCTGGAACATATAGCACAGATGACGCTGAGACCATAAATGCTAATCGCATTCCCATTAACTCCTACCCAGAGGAGTTTTTGGTGCACATGGGAATCAGTCGCAACTTCTTCCAAGGTCCTGACGAGGTGCCAACATTTTTGGACGAAGAGAATCGGGGTGGGTGCTTGTCCTTCCTCTCCTTCGCTTTAGTATTGTAAGCGCTCTATTTTTTTATCATAGCTTATGTAACCTTTGCCTGTTTGTCGTTGTTGCGCAGAGATGGATCTATTTTCTGTTGTGAAGCTGGCGAAGCCCACCCAGGTAACCGTTGGGGTGCGCCCGTTGAGGGAAGGCGAGGCGCTAATACTGGAGGCCACCGCTGGGCGCACCATGGAATTGGTGCAGGAGGAGCCAGAGAATGCATCCCCCGCAATTCTAGAGGCAACTCCGGTAAGCAGTGTGCCAAATCAGGAGACCCAATCCCCGGAGCGATCACGCGCAGATTCCTCTGACAGTGCGGGGATCCTCGTGGTTGAGAGCGAACAGGAAGAGGCGAGCCAGGGACTGAAGCGCAAGAAGGCTTCAAGTGATGATGGCGCAGGCACGTCCAAGAGGAGGCACCATATTATTGACGTGGATGCGTCATCAGAGGAGGGTACGCCGCCCAAGGACACAACTGAAACTCCGCTCCCCCAGTAAGTAACGAACCTCGTGTCTTTAATAAACTTCCTTTTATCTAAATTGTAAAATAAATTTGAACCCTTGCCTTGTGCGTGCAGTGTTGAAGCTGCTGGGGATGCTGCTGCGCCGGCAAGCCCCGTTGATACTGAAGAGCCTGCGCAGGAAAGCCAAGGGTCTGGGCCAAAGGCTTTTGAAGATATGCTCTCGGAGCAGCTAATTGAGGAGCTGGGCTTAACTGCTGAGCGCCAGGCTACCTTGGTAGCTCAGCTGAAAGCCAGGTATGCTGGTTAAGGGAGCAGCAATGCTCAGAAAGATGAAGAGATTGCGCAACTGCAGGCGCAATTGGCTGATGCTCTGGCTGAGGTGGAGTCAACAACTGTGTACTCCAAAAGGCTTGCTGAGGAGAAAATATCTTTGCTTGCACAGTTGAGCCATGAGCGCGCCTCGCTGGAAGACCACAAGGCCAACTGTCAATGGGTCTTGAGGTATATGGAGCAGTGGAAGAGCGGCCACTTAGAGAGGCACGAGAGCAAGCTACACAAGCTCTGCATTGAGTATGATGAGGAGGTGTATCACACTTGGTGTCCACCATTGCTGAGCGCAGGTAGCGTCTGATTCTTTTGCATTCCATCGTATTTTTCAAACTTGTAGCATATAATTCCTTTGAAATTAGTGTTGATAATATAATGGGAATGGTGTGTTATTCGCAGGTGGCTAATCAGCCATGGGTTGCGCCTCACTGCACTAGGTACTCTGGAGTCACAGGAGGTGACCAGGGCCTTTGGGAACATTGTGTAGTGCGCCTTGGCCCGTGGCAAGGCCGAAGCTATTGAGGAGCTCTTTTAGAAGAAGATGCTGACAACTCCTCCTGCACAAGTACCAGGCTATAATGGGGACGCCTATGCTGAGCTTATTGCTGCGATGGATAGGATGAAGTTTCTGGAGCTTCCTCGCATCGCCCAGTTGGAGCGCGACCAGGACTACCCCATAAGTGTCATTATGGAGGGGTTGACCCTGGCCAGGCATGCGGCGGATGGCGCTAAGGCACAAGCGGATTTCTTTCTGAAGCTGGACGTGTCGCAGCTGCAGGTGCCCATTTTTGCTCAGCCACGTGACATCCTGAACCCCTTTGCCATCGAGAAGGAAATTCCATTGAAGGAATCCTTGGAGGCTCATGCTACTAGGCTTGCCAAGAAGAAGGCGGTGAAAGGGAAGGCCATCCTTTGTGGCGTTGGCGCAGCTCATCTTCCCAGGTCTGATGGAGTGCCCGTTAGCGTGGCAACGGTATCACCCAAGGACGTTGACCTGTTAAAGAAGCTGGATGAAGCTAAGAGTGTTGCGCGCGGGGTTGGCAGCTCAAAGCTTGAGCGTTCCCATAGTTTGTAGGTTTTTTGGCTTGTAATAGATGGACAATTTTGTTGCATGTGACATCTACGTTTTGTATAAACTCGTAGTTTATAATAAAATGAAGTTGATTCGTACGCTTGTTTGTATTCTAATGTTTGCACTTAGCTTCTTGTCTTTGCATAAAAGACCTCCATGAATCAAACTTTTGTCCAAACGTACTTAAAAGAGATTATAGAATCTATAATCACTTATAATTATGTATGAACTCGTGGTTCTTTAATGAATGTGATTTTGAAAGTTTGTACTTAGTCATTGTCTTTGCGTAAAAGACATCCGTGTTATGCCTAAGAATCAAACCGTTACAAACATACTTAAGGAAATTTATAAAGAATCCATAATCGTGTATGAAGTTCATGAAATTTACAAGTGTATGTGCTGATATGCAGCGTGCTGTAAATATCATTTTATGGAGTTAAGAGTCTTGGCTCCTAATTTGTTAAACGCGCATAGTGTGCAAAATTGCGTATCCGTTGTGGGATGCACATTGAACTTACTCCAACGTCTTTAGAGTAAGGTGTTTAACAAGGATGCGTGATCCAATGTTGATGGGTTTGCAACCCTTTTACTCAACGAGTTATTTAGTAGGTTTACTCATCCTTTACCACCGTGGGTTTTAAAAAGCGCATGCACGCCATGTAGGCAAAAGGTAATATAACCACAACATTGAGACATAAATAGCATTTAAATAACAATGTAAAGAAAATGTATCGCGGAGTTAGCTAGAAACCGCGAAATTTAATTAATACTTGCAAGTTTTTGTAAAAAAAAAAAGTTATTTGCCTAAATGAAACAAAGACAGAAATACACGGATATTTATTGAGCACTTACTAAATTGCAGAGGTGTCCGTGTATGGGGCCGTAGCCTTTCCTAAAGATAGCATCTCTTGAGATTGCAAATGTTCCATGTGCGCTGTAGCTCATGGCCCTCTTTGTCACGCAGCTTGTACGCGCCTTTTCCTAGTGCTTCAATGACCTCATAGGGTCCTTCCCACTTTGGTCCAAGCTTTCCTGTATCTTCTGTGTGGCTTGCATCGTTAGCGCGATATACAAAGTCCCCTGGTCTGAATGAGGTGCTTCGAACTTTAGCATCGTAGTATCCCTTCATTTTCGACTTAGCTTTTTCCTCGTGTATGGCTGCGCGCTCGCGCCTTTCTTTCAATAGGTCCAAGTCTATAAGCCGTTCATCATCATTGGTTGCGACATTAACTTCCGTCGTACGAATAGTTGGCATCCCAATTTCAGCCGGTATGACAGCTTCTGTCCCGTAGACAAAAGAAAAGGGAGTATCTCCAGTGCTAACTTTGATTGATGTACGGTGTGCCCATAAGACGTGTGACAATTCCTCCACCCATCCTCCTTTGTGCCTGTCTAGGCGTGCTTTAATTCCTTCGCCTAGACTACGGTTTGCGCGCTCAACCAAACCATTGGTTTGTGGGTGTTTAACCGACACGAAGTGCTGTGTTATATTCAGTTTCTCGCACCAGTCTTTGAACGGGTTATCGCGGAATTGTTTTCCATTATCTGAGACGATCTCCCCAGGTAATCCAAAGCGGCATACAATATTGTCCCAAACAAATCGTTTTACTTGGTTACCTGTGATTGTCACCACTGCTTTTGCCTCAATCCACTTTGTGAGGTAATCTATGGCCATAATAAGAAATTTCAGTCCCCCTGGTGCAACAGGAAAGGGCCTGCAATGTCGATACCCCACTTATAGAATGGTCATGGCGAGGTAATAGGCGTTAGCTCTTGTTGTGGTTGGCGCGGGATGGGTCTGTGAACTTGGCAGTCGCTACACTTTCTTATCATGTCCCGCGCGTCGCGATGCATAGTGGGCCAGTAGTATCCTGACCGCAAGGCTCGTGCTACAACGGACCGTGGTCCTGAATGCATACTGCNCATGGCGAGGTAATAGGCGTTAGCTCTTGTTGTGGTTGGCGCGGGATGGGTCTGTGAACTTGGCAGTCGCTACACTTTCTTATCATGTCCCGCGCGTCGCGATGCATAGTGGGCCAGTAGTATCCTGACCGCAAGGCTCGTGCTACAACGGACCGTGGTCCTGAATGCATACTGCATGAACCGAAGTGGATTTCTCGGAGTACGTAATCTGCCTGGAGAGGTCCGACGCACCGAAGCCATGGTTGTAAAAATGAGCGCCGATATAGGATATTGTCTCGAAGTTCAAAACGCTGCGCTGTGCGCCGTATCCGTCGAGCGTCCTTCAGTTCCTAGGGCAATATGCCCTTGCTTATGAATTCGATAATAGGGGTCATCCACGTAGGATCCTGCTCCTCAATCACTGTAGATATTTCCATCTCCGAGATGGATTTGTTCTTTACGATCTCCACCAACACTTGTTTTGACAGGTGCGCGAAGCTTGTAGATGCGATCTTGCTTAGCGTGTCTGCCTTTTTGTTTTCCCCTCTAGGAACTTGTTTAATGGTGAACCTGTCAAATCCCTGGATTAAGGACTTGGTCTTGTCGAGGTATTGAATCATGTTATCCTCTTTAGCCACATATTCACCTGACACATGGTTGGCTACTAGTCGGGAATCCACATTTGCCTCTAGGTTGCGCACACCCATTCGAGTTGCAATGCGCAGTCCATCAATTAGGGCTTCATATTCTACCTCGTTGTTCGTGGCTGTGAATTCAAAGAGAAGTGCATAGGTGAATTCCATTCCTTCTGGATTGGTGAGGATAAGGCCTGTCCCCGAACCATCCACGCATGAGGATCCATCCGTGAATAGAACCCATGGTTCTTGTAGTGCTACCTTGGTCTGTAAAGTTGTGGCATCGGTATCTTGTTTTTCGATGATGAAGTCTGCTAGGACCTGCCCCTTAACCACAGTGCGTGGCCTATAAGAGATGTTATGCTCGCCTAGCAATACACTCCATTTTTGTAATCGCCCAGATGCGTCAGGTTTGGAGATAACTTGCTTTATAGGTTGTTTTGTGATCACCGCTATGGGGTGCGCTTGAAAGTACCTGCGCAGTCTTTTGGCGGCGAACACTAATGCCAAGACCAACTTTCCATTGCACTATAGTTAACCTCCGTCTTCTTGAGTGCCTTGCTTACAAAGTATATGGGTGTTTGTACTGAGTTTCTATCTGTCAGTTGAGGAATTGTCCATACGTAAAATCATAATTATTGAAGCACAGCGCTAATTGCTCCATGAGTCGCAGATAAGTACATGATTAACTCTTCCCCTGGTCGGGGTGCGACTAGTGTGGGGAGCGCTGCTATGTGTTGCTTAAGCTGTGCAAAAGCTTCTTCCGCCATCACAGTCCACCGAAAGTCTCCCTTTTTTGTACACTTCTTGAGTGTTTTAAAGAGAGGGAGTGACATATCTGCTGATTTGGATAGGAATCTGTTCAACCCGGCCAGCTTTCCATTCAGAGACTGTACCTCTTTCAACGTGCGCGGTGAAGGAAGTTCGATGACAGCCTTTGTTTTTTCTGGGGATAGCTTGATGCCGTCAGGCTCTATCAAGTACCCAAGGAACATGCCTTCCGTAGCGCCGAAAGAACATTTCTTAGGATTCAACTTCATGTTGATCTTTCCTAGTGTTCTAAACGTTTCTTCAATGTCGCACACCAACTCGTCTTCAGTATGGCTTTTAATAACGAGGTCATCAACATAGACCTCCAGGTTGCGGCCCACCTGCTTTGCAAATGCATTATCTACCAGTCGTTGGTAGGTGGCGCCCGCGTTCTTTAATCCAAAAGGCATCTTTGTATAACAATAGACACCTTGGCTTGTGTGGAAGGCCGTTTTTTCCTAACCTTCTTTAGCCATTTGAATTTGGTGGTACCCTTTGTATGCATCTAAAAAGCATTTAAAAGGATATCCGCATAAAGATTTCACCTTCCAGTCTATCTTTGGTAATGGGTAGCAGTCCTGTGGACATGCTTTGTTGAGGTCCGTGAAGTCCACGCACATCCTCCAACTTTCATCACTCTTCTTGACCATCACTGGATTAGAGAGCCAATCATGGTAATAAACTTCTCGCATGATCCCCGTGTCCACTAGCTTGCGTACTTCCTCGAGAATGGCTTTTGCGCGCTCTGGAGCCTGACCGCGCTTTTTTTGCCGCACCGGGGAATATCCTTGTCGAATTTGCAACTTGTGTTCTATAATCGATCGTGGCACACCAGTCATGTGCTTTCGTTCCCATGCGAAAATGTCCAGATTCCTTTGCAAGAGTGCGCACGCTGCTGCTCTGCCTTTGCCAGACAGCGATCCCCCGATCGTTATTTCTTGCTCCAGGTAATCTGGATGGATTGCGACCTTCAGGTTTGATACTTTAGCTGCGCGCTGTTCTGGAGTGTGTGCCGTCTCACTCGTGATCATGTTACACTCCCTAGGTGGCACTGCGGTATTGTAGAGGGTAACGATGCCACCTTCCACTAGGAATTTAAGCATCCCATGTGCTGTGGATAGTACCGCGCGCATGGCTGATATCCCTGGTCTTCCAATGATGCTGTTATATGGCGAGGGAGATTTGATCACCATAAAAATTATCCAGGCCGCCGTGGAGTGTTCTTCATTACCGACCACGACTAATAGTCGAATTTGCCCCATCGGCCATATCTTTTCTCCTGTAAAGCCAGTTAATGACATCGTGGTTGGGATTTACTGACCTTGGATNGAGGGAGATTTGATCACCATAAAAATTATCCAGGCCGCCGTGGAGTGTTCTTCATTACCGACCACGACTAATAGTCGAATTTGCCCCATCGGCCATATCTTTTCTCCTGTAAAGCCAGTTAATGACATCGTGGTTGGGATTTACTGACCTTGGATCTCAGGCCGTAGTCTCTTGAAGCAGTACTCATACATTATATCTGTGGACGCTCCTCCATCGACATACATGCGGTGGATATTGTGACCCCCGGTGCTTATCTCGATGGTTAGTGGCTCAGTCACTGCGTTGTCCGCAGTCAAGGTGGGAAAAGAGATTTTGGTTTCATAAGAGAATTTTTGGCTGACTTTTTGCCTCGTCTTTCGCTGCCATGATTGTATCATGTAGATGGTGTCAACCTTATCCTTGGGTGCTTCTTTTTTGCCCCCTGTCTTTTGTTTGTCTTTCCCTTCTTTGAAGTTTTTGACCAGGTGATCCAATCTTCCTTCCTTGACTAGCTTGTTAATTAGTTGGCGCAATTGGACGCACTCGTTGGTGGTATGGCCCTTTTGTCCGTGGTACTCACAGTACCCGTTCCCTATGCGCCGATCTTCTGGGGTGCGCATTGGTGGGGGTTTTGGACAGTTCGCGCCTTCCGTCACAAATATTTCCCTTGGAGTCTTCGTTAGTGGAGTATATTTGTCGTTCCCTCGCCCGCCCCCTTGACTGCGGTAGCTTTTATCACGGTTGCTACTCTGGTCATTGGATTGTCTCCTGGGTTGTTCTTGTAACCTATAGTTTGAGTAGCTTTTCTTGGTGTCTGCAGTGGCGGCTTCTCCCTGGATAAAGGACCTTGTGTGCTTCATGAGCTCGTCAAAGGTTTGAGGGACCCTGTCGTTTAATTTCTTGATAAGATCTGGATTATTGATCCCATTCATAAATCCTGAGATCTTTAGTACTTCGGGGCATGCTTTAATATGTATGCATTCATCCTTAAAGCGCTCCACATAAGCGCTTGTGGATTCCCCTTGGCGCTATTTTACCCTATCCAGTTCGACAAGGTTTTTGGTGCACTTCTTCCTCTGAGTAAAGTTTAAGCGAAACGCCTTTCGCAACTCTTCAAACCCATCAATGCTCTTGCGTGGCAGTTTGCCGAACCAGTTTTGCGCACTCCCCACTAATGTAGAGTTGAACATGTGGCACCACACTGGCTGTGGCCAATTCTCCATAGTGGCAGCTGATTAAAAAAATTTTAGGTGGTCATCAGGATCACCTGTCCCATCATAAGTCTTGACATTAGCGGGTATGCGCCTTCTTTTATCTTCTGAAAAATCGCTGATGCGCCTAGTGAATGCATCAACCTTCTGGCGACGCCAAGGACAAGACATATCTTCGTGCTCCTCGTCGCGGTATCTTTCTCTGGACTTCAAGTGTCCCGTTTCATCGTCCTTGTTGTCTGAGGAGTCACTTGAAGATGTGCTTGCTATTTTGCGACGCTTGCGTCTGCTGTCCTCGGAATCCGAGTTTGAAGAGCTTTCACTGGGGGAGCGCCGTCGTCCCAGTCTATCATGAACCCTGGGACGGCCAAGCCTAGCGTGGACATTAGTATGCCGTCCATCGCCTTCGCGCTCCTCCCTGTACTGCGAGTCAGTCGCTTCGTCCGGTACGACTCTCCTTCCGACCCTAGCAAACACTGGGGGTCGGCGACTATCGCACCATTCCCTTCGGTGTCTTGGTGGGGATGCTTCATTCTCCGGGTCGAAGTCGAGCCAGGCTTGCATGCTCCGACTTGACCTTCTTCTCGCTTCCTAAGTCGCCAAAACTGACAACAAACGTGATACCGATGACAATGGTAATGAATATGAACAATTAAAACTGACATTTGATTAGCCTTTGGAACAACGTGATTTAGTGCAGCAACTCAAGCTTGTCTTGCCAGTTTGTTTGGGGCTTTCTGACTTGCGGGCTTAACTCCACCATCATTGTCTTCTTCATTTTCATCTTCTTCCTCAATCATGTATATGCTGCATATTTTATGTGAGTACACTTTGGATCAGTTAATTATTTGACATCATGGGACTGCAATTTTTTTGGTATTCTGTGAAAGTGCTAATGGTCTACTACAAATACGATGTAACCAAGCATCAATTGATCTCTAGGTATACTAATATCCAACCTTCTACAACATAGATCAGTGACCATAGGATGGGTGTGACAAACCATATCTCTAAAATGGGTTGTAATGGTTACGGTCGAAACAGGTCATTGGTTTACTTTTACTGCCAATTATAGATTATGGAAGAGATTAAAATCTACAACCATAATAAAATTCTAAAATTATAATCCTACAAAAACATAAAATATGAAAATCCTCAAAGATAATGTAATTAGGCTTGATAAACTTACAAATTGATTGACATATGGTGTAGCCTCGTAAAGCGGCACAAAAAGAAACAATTTTTTGAAGTTTAACAATATGGGAATAAAATTGACTATAAATGATAAAAAGTATGGTAACAAATGACCTGGCCAAGGGATGCTGCAGCTATAGGTTCAACAGCCTCAGTTTGAGTAGCTGGAAAAAGACCAGTTCTGCATAACTTTGGTTGCATTATCCTGGAAACATAACAAAATAGGTTAACAATAAACGACTTCATGAGCAAGTAAACAGCCTATAGCCTTGAGATAAGTGAATTATCTGTAAACACAGTCTAATTTTAATATATAGAGCAACTCTCCTAACAAAGCTCACATATGCTTAAGTTTTCAAGCCAAACACACCTTATGTTAATCATGTCCAAATAGCCTATAAAACATGTTAAGTAACCCTGAAAGAGCGAAGTTATTAAGATACATGCACAATATTAAATTTCATATATGCTTATTGCTTTTCCTTGTAGAGTAAGAATAAATCATAAAAAACTGATATGCAGATTTTACCTTATCCTTTATGCCCTTTAAGTTGTTGCAAGATCCTAAGGTCTTTGAAATTCGAACAGTGATCAACAACCATGACATGAACTGAACTGGTACATGCAAATGTACATGTGGTCGAAACTAACACATATAATTATTAATTTATTATGCTTATAGCAAATTGGACTGAGGAGGTGTTATTGCTGATAAGCAGTTGACTTAACCATGTTGATAACGGATAGCTTCCAAAGCCATTTCTTCTAAACACCCAAATCCATTAATGTTTTGTCGCAATCAAATAGTATATATATGTAATATAGAGATAGGGATGATGGTTACCTTCAGGTCAGCGGTGCTGCAGAAACTTACAAGTTATAAACAATAATTATTTATGATCAATTGATGAAGATAGAAAGAATATGTCTCTTATGGGAATCCAACCTTACGGCTAACATCAGCCACAGTATCGGAGCTACCATGATTCATCACTGGCTCAACACGTTCATTTATACCTATGGAAATTATGTAGTCTGAAAGGTTAATATGACATAAGTAACTGACCCTGCAATATATAAAAGTAATCAAACTAATAACCTCGGTACCTTGTTTTCTGCAACTGGTAGAAGTACATCTCGTTGTATAAACTCCAGCATCAATAGCAAATTTTGTAGCTGATTATCAGCTTCAAAACAGCAGCTCCGAATACCTTTTGACCTGTTTACTAATTATTTGGTCAGTTTGGGTGGTTTTTCAACACACCAGGTCAAAAAGGGATTATCGTGTCAAATGATTGAAAGTTGTCGCAAGTCATTCAATAAATTATGATGCATAGAGTTTCCTAAGCTGTTTTATACAAACATTTTTATACAAATCACATGGAATTAACTTGGCATTTATTGGGCTAAAGAGAACTTCTAATCATTATCAAAACATAATACCAAACACCCCTTAGTACCAAATTTTAAAATTCAAGGGACGGTAATTCAATTAAGCACGGTCAAAAATTATTAGATCAGTGGTATAGTGGCATCCTTATTACCTATATGTCGTTCGTCCACACTCTAAAACCTTCTGGATCGTCGACCTCATTAGGAAGTTAGCAGATACACATCTATCCACATCCTCAGTTGTTGTGATTCTCGAGCTGCTGTAATTCCATAGAATTATATGGCAGTGAGGTAACCCTCTTTTCTGAAATTCCATGGTGTATAAGACTGCAAAAAGTACGTATGTCAGTAAAAGGCACGCCGCATAACGCCGTATCTAAAGGATACAACTATGTTGGATAACAGTTAGTAAAATATTGTGGATAACAGGTTTCAGTAATTTGTAATGTCAAGTGTGTGGAAATAAATTTGGTTACCTGCAATTATAGTCCCAAATGGTCTCCGTTCTCTTACAAATGTGATCAAATCGTGTATCTTTCGTTCAAAGTCCCTATCAATAAT
>LBNU01019116.1:72770-88703 GCA_014162995.1 Artemisia annua
ATAAGTCTTAACATTAGCGGGCATGCGCCTTCTCTTATCCTCTGAAAAATCGCTGATGCACCTAGTAAATGCATCAACCTTCTGGCGACGCCAAGGACGAGACATATCTTCGTCTTCCTCGTCGCGGTACCTTTCTCTGGACTTCCAGTGTCCTGTTTCTTCGTCCTCGTTGTCCGAGGAGTCACTTGAAGATGAACTCGCTATTCTGCGACGCTTGCGTCGGCTGTCCTCAGAATCCGAGTTGGAAGGGCTTTCACTGGGGGAGCGCCGTCGTCCCAGTCTATCATGAACCCTGGGACGGCCAAGCCTAGCGTGGACATTAGTACGCCGTCCATCGCCTTCGTGCTCCTCCCTGTACTGCGAGTCAGTCGCTTCGTCCGGTACGGCTCTCCTTCCGACCCTAGCAAACACTGGGAGTCGGCGACTATCGCGCCTTTCCCTTCGGTGTCTTGGTGGGGATGCTTCATTCTCCGGGTCGAAGTCGAGCCGGGCTTGCAGGCTCCGACTTGACCTTCTTCTCTCTTCCTCCCGCATAAGGGCAGCCAAGGCTTCATAGTTCTGAGACACGAAGTCACTTGGCGCTAATTCAGGCGTGACTCCTTCTAGCGCACGGATGTCTGTCTCAAAATCAGGACCCCTGTGTCGAGGAGGCGCGCGTGGCGCCTCGATGGGGGTGATTTCCAGCGCGGGTAGGGGGTGAAAGGAGTGCGCAGTGCATCCTCTGCGCTAGTAGTTGTCGTAGTGGCCTGGGTGGTTCTTGTGGGTGGTCCCATGGTCCGGAGAACCAGATTTGGGCCTGACTCTCGGTTTCTTTACGCACTGGTTGTCCCAGAGGCCTAGTTAGGGGTCGGATCACTTTGCCGATTTTTCATCCTTAGTAGAGTTCTTAGTGTAGGGTCCCACGGATGGCGCCGCTTGTTGATACAAAAGTTGGGCGTTCCTTGTTTAGGCTCCTGTTCCTGTATCAATTGAATCTTAATGCTTGAGACCTGCGCACTAAGAGAACAAAGAAAACACCGTTAGGCTTATCGTGGGATTGTTTCCCACGATTATCCTCCGGCGTGAGAGTAAGTAATCGGTTTTAGGGTTTAGTGAAGAGTTAGGGTTATTAGATCGTACCTTTAATGAGAGCCATGATGCCCTTTATATAGGCACGAAATCCTTGTAGGTTTCGTGTTCCTTACCCTTCGGCGTATCCCGCCTAAGTCGGTCATATGATACATATCCCATAAATAAGAGATATCCTATATCAAGACCATAAATAACTTTGGGTTTGGGTCTTCGTAAGCCCAAACCGCTATCGTTATAGCCCATTCATGATGGACCTGAGTGTAGTAGCGTCTATTGGTCGGGTTCGTGACCCGAGTGCGGACTATACGTCATCAGTATCACTAGCACAAAACCGTACCACTCAAAAAATTTCCCCCAAATATGTGAGGTTCGCCCCTAGAATTGATAGGAAAAGCATTCATTGTTGATGCTTGTGTGTGTACCGGTAGTATTTAGATTCTAGAACTTGCGTTAGTGACCATCCCAAGTCCACAAGTGAGACTACATTCGTGTAGTTAGATTTACTACATGATAAGAGGCATTAGGATAAACCCCTTGTTATACACCTGTATTATTATAATTACATTCACTTCATTGGTCATGTAATTTCCCACACCTTTGCGATGTACTCATATTTAGTACACGATACCCCTAGTACAACCCTCAGAGCCTATCTTTTAGTTTCTAACTTTAAGCATTTTACTTAAAGGAAGAATTTACTTACAATCCACCCCAAATGTACACCCAAATCGCCTTAGCCTACCTTGTTTGCACTCATCTTTAGTGCATTATTGTGACAACATTTGTTTTAACCCTTAGTTAATTGTCTTATTGATTACATGATTGCTAAGTCGAGTCATATCTTGTACATATTGTTTTGGGACGATTGGGACTCATGGGTAAAGTACTAATGTAATAGAGTAATGGGGAAGAACTCAATTATTGCCCCCATATATGCGTTAATGTTTTAAAGTACTCAAAGTTTTTCGATTATCTTAATTCGAGTCATTAGAATAGTTATTTGTAAAGTATGTAAAAATTCAAATGTAAGGGGAGAACCGAGGCCCCTAGGATGTATTATTTTGGATGGTAGGGCAATAATGTATGGAAAAAAAATCGAAAAAACAAGAAAAAGAAAAAAAATGGAAAAAAAAGAGAGAAAAAAACATACGGACTACCATCCCGTTTCCTTTTATTTTTATTTATGTTTTTGTTATTTTCTTATTAGCTTAAGTTGAGTCGAGTCTTGGCTTAGCAACGCCGCATTGTACATGTATTTGATCAAGATAATTAACTCGCCACCAATAAAAATATCCTTTATTCCAACAAACCGTGTTTATCATATCCCTACACCTAACATTACAACCCTTGAAAAGCCCTCTTTGATAGTTTATCTTAGGTGCTTACGCCTAGTGGAGGAGGTTTTTGATCCTTTCCCAAGCCTATGGTAATCTATTTGCTATGACAGGTAGTGAGTGATATTTTTCTATTTCCATTTAGTTATATAGGTTTATAACACCTGAGAGATGAGAGTATCCAAACACCATTTGTGAGGTGCTAGTGTATGATTTCTGTGCTTGTTATGACTAGGGTGGAATGACTATTTATTGTAATTACTTTTATATTAGTGTTAAATGAACCCTAGCTCATATTTTGATTGGAATAAAAGCACATTTGTTTGAGGACAAGCAAATCTCAAGTGTAAGGGTATTTGATGAGTCGAAAAGTGTTACGCTTTTAGTGGGTCATTTAATCCCTAAATCGCTATTTTATGATCAAATATTGCCTTAAATCGTTCCTTTTGTCATTTTAGGTACTTTCGGGAGGAATTCTGGAGAACATTGCATTTTGGACATTTTAGGAGCATAAAAGTGAAGAAAACGACAAAGTCTCAAATCAAGCTGGAAATCCTACCTAACGGCATCAGGAGATACATTCTGACGCCGTCACTTGAAGACAAAGGAGTTGGATTTTGACTATACCAGACGCCCTGAAGAAGAATTAAGAAGTTTACACCTGACGGCGTCAGGTGTTACAAGGTCCAGGCCGTCAGGTGTAACCCTAAAGAGAGACGGCCCAGAAGGTTTTGAAGCTGATGGCATCAGTAGTGGATCTAGGTGATCCGATAACCCTAGACACGGCGGGTTGACGGCGTCAAGATAACCTGACATCGTCATAATGTAATATCTATATATATTTTAGGATTTTCTTTCATTAAAGTGTGCAACTTTAGGGAGAACTTTAGGGATAAACCCTAGGTCGAATTTACTGCCTTTTTCAAAGGTTTTTCACCCTTGTTTCATCCATGCTTAATTAAAGATAAGTCTTCCATCAAATCATTCAATATGNTCATAATGTAATATCTATATATATTTTAGGATTTTCTTTCATTAAAGTGTGCAACTTTAGGGAGAACTTTAGGGATAAACCCTAGGTCAAATTTACTGCCTTTTTCAAATGTTTTTCACCCTTGTTTCATCCATGCTTAATTAAAGATAAGTCTTCCATCAAATCATTCAATATGTTAATGTGTTGTTTGATTATATCTTATGCTTGTCTTTACATTATTATGCTAGGCTAGGTTTTTCTTGTTTTTGCTTAGATCTAATGAAACCTAGCTATTGATTATTGGTTGTTGGTTTGTTATTAATTGTTGTGGTTGGGTGATGTCGATGTTAGGCTTAGAAAAACTGGCTAACTTCCAATTGGTGACTTGCTTGATCGTTCTAAGAAACATTAATCGGATGTGTACTATGATTATTTGGTTGCATTTAATGCATAAGTAATTACTAGTGATTTTATGGTTTGGATACTAAACGTGTCGCTATAGAATGAAATTTGTGCTTATAGAGTTTGGGAAGATCGTACACGGCCCTACGAATGGTATTAAGGAATACAACCCGTCATCCACCCAATTGCAACAAATTAATCAACCAGTAAAAGATAGCTAGGGAGTAATGAAATCTAAGTAAACACGCTTTTCTCCTTATAAGTTTCACAACCATTTACTCTCTTGTTATTTTATTTTATTTGCATTAGTAGACAGTTGGGTTAATTGACTAGCAACTAATTCCGTCCACTCTTCCAAAAATCGAGATTTTTACTTGCTTTCCATAAAACATAAAAATACAAAGAGAATCATCCCTCACCCTTAGACCTAATTTAAGTAGTTTTCAATCCTAACGACACTATTCCCCGAGAGAACGATCAATCCCCCGGTACTTGCCACTACACTATACTACATCGGTCAGGTACACTGCCTGGTCGGGATTGCAAGCTTCTCAAGATCCCTTGAGAAGTAAAACCTCTTGCAAGGTTGCAAAACCTACGCATCATGTAACTACTGAACATCCAATGGCCACATGAATTTTGTTTTTGTGTGGCTTTTATGTTTGTTTTGGGTAATTAGTCACATACAATTAAGAATAAAGTGACCAAACGGTTAATAAGTGTGACCATATGGTGTATGTTTAAAATGAAGAAATGTGTATTAAGTTACGTGACCATATGTACTTGATTTTGGCTACACTTAAATAATGTGTGACAAAACGTTTAGTGTGACCATGTATGACATTTGGTCATACTATTTGAAGTAAATGTGACTATGTAAATAAGCTTTTGGCAAGCTAACACAAATTAAACTTTAAACACACATATTAACTTACGTGACCATATGTACTGGATTTTGGCTACACTTAACCAATGTGTGACAAAACATTTAGTGTGACCATATATGGCATTTGGTCACAGTGTTCAAGTGTGTGACATATATTTGTCACACTTTATATGTATATCGTGACTAATGTTTCAACCTTACTTTTCATTAGTCACGCATTCCAATTTGATATGTGGCTAAATAATTAGCAAAAAATATCAGTCACCCTTAAATAATGTGTAACAAACTTGACTGTATGATTTAGACACACAAAAAATTACGTCATGTGACTAATGCATCAAGGTTACTTGTATTTGTCACACGTTCCAAATTCATATGTGGCTAAATGATCTGAAACAAAACTACCAGATACCTTTGGCCACATGATGATCGATTGTGTGGCAAATAGAGTCCTTATGGTCACACAATCAAAACATTCATGTGTGACTAATTAGTAAACGTTGTCAATTTTCGTACCTTCAGCCACACAAATATGTCAATGTGTCGTTGTTCAATTTCGACCATGTGTGACCAAATCCACGTTTTGTACTAGTGTTACACCAATTTTACCGACTCTAAGCGGAATGTCGAGTTCTAATCGTATCTAAAACCAATCTACTCCAAGGCCCACGTGGCCACACGAAAAAGCACTCGTGTCCAACTTGGATCTTCACCCAATCCAAGCCTTCGCACAAATAACATACTTGGATCTTCACCCAATCCAAGCCTTCACACTAAGACACACTTGGATCATCACCAATCCAAGCCTTCACACACTGTCTTCACTAAGTCCTAAATTACACACTAGGACACCACTCTCCTCACAACAAATACAAGACCTATTCTAGTTACAACACCTCTTGGATCTTCATCTTCGTCCAAGTCTAATCAAACAACTTCATCCTCGACTCACACACAAGTCGGAAATATTTACTATAAGAAAATAGAAGGAAGAATAGAATCATAACACTTGTTACGTTTGTGTGTGGACTCTTATAACATCTCGATTCTTCATCTACGTTGAGAGTTCTTCTCTTACCCATGAGGTAGAGGAAAAAGAAAATTGTAACACTAGCTACGTTTGTGTGTGGACTCAATAACACTTCGATTCTTGATGACTTCGAGTGTTCTTCTCTTGCACATGATGTAGAGGATGACGGGATCACTTATAAACACATACCAAAGAGTTATAGTGACCAAAGAAGAAGGAGGAAAGAAATAGAAAGTTTTGTTCAAAGAGGATCAGTTTTTCTGATGAAAATAGGTCAGTATTTATAGCCTGCTCGAGGAGCATGGGACAGTCCCTTAAACATTGGACGGTCCCTCAATAAGGGACCGCCACCTATTTCAGGGACTTTCCCGATAGTTTTTGTCCTTTTGTGGTGAAATTTTAACTGATTTAGGCGAGAAATGAGGCCGTTTGGATAGTTTGAAATTCAAATTTCAATTTTATTTTTGTAAAAATAATTTGTCTAGTTTATTTTTGTAAAAATGTTTTGTGACATTTATAAAATATAAGGATTAAGGACAAAAAGGATTTTCTTTGGTCACTTAACAAAGTTGGTAAAGTGTTTGTTCAAACGTGAAGTGATGCCGAGAGACGTTGATGTGTGAACGAGTAACTTTTGCACTTTACGTTATGTATTACAAGTTACACATTTGTCATCATTAAAACATGGAGACGTTGTATAGATTAAACGTTGTCATGTTTGCACTAACAATCTCCCCCTTTTTGATGACGACAAATATGTAAACCGTAACTCATAGTAGAGTTTAGATGTTACTAGTTTACACTCCCTCTCTCCCCTTTTATTCGAAGCAAAAAGGTGTCGCCAATGTAGAGGGAAAGAAGATCGGCATGAGCTTGAGAGAGCAAGTTGAGAAGATGACTTGAGAAGATAACTTGAGAAGACAATCTTGAGCATACAGAATGAAAGATGATCCCCGAATGTGTTAGACTATCCCGACCCCCATCATTTAAAGAATTGAGGGTGCATCATCCTAGTTAAGCCTTGCTCCTACCGCTATGGTTTAACCAACTCCGAACCATGTATCCAACTACTTTCGAGCTCCCCCTAGCTCATTGCATCCGTATTGACTTTAGCATATTCATGAATCAAATATGTTGCAAATGCATAACCTACATCAAGGGTTAGTTTCAAGCAACAAAGTATGTAGATGCATCGACGATTTGCATCCGAGTTTGACACTGGCAAATGCTCTCCCCTTGGTGTATGCTCAAAACTAGTTTTGGCAACAAAAGAATCAAGCGATGAAGTAATGCTACAAAACAAAGTTAGTTGACAAGTGCACATATATAATAATGATGATATATACAGGAAGACGTTATCAGAGATTAATACCTATAGTAGCTTTTTATGTGCATTCATTACTTGCATGACTCTATAGACCTGCTCACGTATCCACACAAGCCAAATAACTCAACACTCACATCCTATAAACCTCTGGTATGTCAAGCATAAGATCACAACAACACCACAATAAGTAATCTACCAATCTAACACTCTAAACTCATCATAATACCCTACTAAACATTAAATAAACCCTAATTAGGTCTATGTACTTACTAAACCCTATATGCTTAACTAAACTAGTTTGAAAGTGTTCAAGGCTTAAGTATGAATTACCTTAGGAACATTAGGATACCTTAGCACCCTTAGGCACTAGTACAACCCATTAGAGCTTAAGTACAAGTCCCTTAGGCACAAAACCATAACTAGGTTATAAACCTCTTAGGACTTCAGAATAGTCATTAGACACTCATAGGACCCTAACTTAGGCACTAAACCCTAGGCAAAACCCTAATATCTCACTAAGCAAAACTACGTCTAAACTAAACATAACACCTAAACTAAGCTACCATAGAACCTCTAAACTAGCAACCAAGCACCCTAGCACCTTAGCACCTTCCCCTAACCAATCACACACCCTAGACAGCAAGGAGGTGCATCACCTCCTTGTCACCTTCATCCTTAGTCGGCCTCACCATCACCACATAAACCCTAAACCGCCATTATAGACCTTCTACTTCACCCTTATAGCTCCCATTAGTCATTAGATAGCTTGTCCTAGTCACTCCCCCTCCTCTTGCCACCACGACACCCAAACCTTAACCACAAGGGTTAACGAGGGCTATAAATACCCTCGCTACCCATTCCTTTCAATCCCACACCATCACACTTCTTCACCACCTATATTCTGTAGTTAGTAGTAGTATTAGGACCCTTGTAGCCATAGAAGTCGAGTACCTAAGCCTTGCATGCTTGTCGAGTACCATTTTGACGTAGAAAACCCTAGGAACCCTCGTTCCCCTACTCCTGGTCATGTAAGCCTTCTATACTTGTTATACTAGTTTTAATACAGTCCTAGGATAGTATAAGGATGCCTTAGATCACATTGGAACCCTTGCCTAAGCCTTGATCACAAAAACCTGCTAGTTTTCTTTTTGAAACCCTAAATATAGTCGAATACATGTTTATATGCTATAAGTCCTTTCCATAAGTTATAAGCTAGTTTAAGTAACTTAGATAAGCTAATATTAGTTAAGCATAAGCTAGGAAACCTTTTTGTTTCATAAAAATATAGTTTGCATGGAATTAAGACTAGTTTTGCAAAGTTTTTGACATTTCTTAGAAGTTATAAGTATAAGGACCCTTTTTGCAAAGTTCTAAAACCTTAGGATAAAAAGTAAAATAGTTATAAACTAATAAGGACAAGTTTTGCAAAAGTTATAAAGTAAAGGGTCTAAGTGGAAAATATTGAAAACTGATAAGTCCAAAGGTCATTTCTGCCATTTTCCTAAAATATAAAAGTATAGGGACTAATTGTGTCAAGTCTATATAGTTATAAACCTAAATAACATAAGAAATGTAAGTCTAGGGTAGATTTTGTAAATATATAAAGTATAAGGGTATAAAGTAAAAATATTTAAAGTTAGGAACATAACACAACACTAGGGAGCTTCATATGAGGAGTACTATGTGGATATTTCGTTTTGACGAGTTTGCTAGGTTTACGATTTAAAGTGTCATGGTTCCTCAAACGATTATTGCATATAGTTCTGAATTATGATGGCCCAAATGATGTTATGTTATAACTAAACCCTAATAACAACATAACTAAATAGTAGGGAACTTCATGTGAGGAGTATTAACTTCTGAATTATGATGGCCTGAATGGTAATATGTTAATAACATAATACAATAGTAAGGAGCTTCATGTGAGGAGTCTTATACTTCTGAATTATGATGGCCTGAACGGTGTTGTGTTATATCTAAAACACTAAAAACCCTAAGAACAATTACTTAAAAACTTGAACTAAATAACAAAAGCTTGACATACATCCATAACTACAACAACATCAGGATACGTGAGTAAGGCAGTCTAGTTTCTGAGTCACTTTTTACATCAATCAGATTTACCTAAGCCCAGGTGAGTTTTCATAGCCTCATACCTTTTAAACGCTTTTTAATGCTTTACAAACCCTGTGAGGGGGATACATGTTTACTGTTGATATAAATAATGCATAAAAACGTTATTTATATTTTTCGATATCTCTATGTTTTGACGATCACAAAATGTAAAAACATTAAACGTAAGATTACTACGTAAACAAGTATTAAGTTAGTTAATATCATTTTATCCAACTAAATCACTTAAGGTATGAATAAACAAGTGCTTAATACATTTCATGATCAAAGGGGTATTTATTTAATTATTACAAAGTTTATTAAATAAATATAAACATATTATATAATTTTGAAAAACACTTTTGGTAATAAAGGAAAATGTTTAAATCATACTAAATATATGAATTCAAATTTTTAACCAAAATCAGTTAGTTTTTCACCAAATAAACTTTCCTCAGAAAAGACAAAGATTCCAGGCCGTTTCAGGAGGGCGTCCCCCTTAATTTTAAGGGGGCCGACCACCAATTAAGGGGGCCGGCACGCTCCTGCTGTCAGAAATCTTTGCCTATAAATATCTGCTCAAACTTGGTATTTTTCGGGACCTTTTGCACTAAAATTTTCAGATCCAATCCTCTCTTAACATATTTCAAAACCCTTTGATCATAAGATTATTAATCCTTGTTTCAAGTGATTCAATCCCTCCTCATCCTTTCTCATCCAAAGTGCAAAAGAAGAATACTCCTTCAACATCAAGTTTAAGAAGTATTGTAGATTAGTAGTGTATATATATTGTGTAAATCATTTGTGAAGTTGTGTTGTGCTTGTAATAAGTAGTTTTAGGTGAAGTAGAAGTTGTGTAGAAAAGAAGAAGTAGTGTAGTAGTGAAGTGGTGTGAAGTAGTGAAGAAGTTGTGGTGTGTACAAGTAGTGTAGAAGTTGTGAAGTGTTGTGAGATTGGTTCTAGCTAGGATTAGAACCCGACATCTAGCTTTGTGTCGTTAAATTGGTGTAAGCGAAAGTCGTGTAAGGTTTCTCCGCCACAAGGGAGTTTGTTGACATAGTGAAGAAAACTCTCGAGTAGGTGACTCGGGGAGTGGAGTAGGAACAAGGAAGGTGACCTTGTAGCCGAACCACTATAAATCCTTGTGTTGTGGTTTGATCTTTCTAACTCTATCCTTTCATTACTTATATACTTGTATTATATTTGCTTAGTTAGTTAGTAACTCTATAATTGTTCATATATTGCAAGTGTTGAATTCACATAAACTAGAATCGAAGTTTTTAAAACAAAATTGTTTTTATAAATTTTAAAACGGACGTAAAACTATTCAACCCCCCCCCCTTCTAGTTTTCCACAATTGGTATCAAGAGCCACGTCAAACAAGATTTTTAAAATATATTGTATTTTAAAACTTGAATCGATCTATGGAATCAGAAAATATTTAGAAGGGCAATCCATGCAAAGACGACTACTATTTGAAAATGATGGATTTTTATATTGGAAAAATCGATTTGAAACTTATGTGAAATCAAAGGATCTAGATCTTTGGCATGCCATTACTAATGGTGATTTTCTTCCTTTACAATATAATCCCGAAACTAAAAAGGATGAACTTGTTTCTTATGAAAAACAAAACGATGATTTGAAAAAGAAACTTGCTAAAAATAATGAGGCTAAAATGGTGATATATAATGCGTTACCACGCAAAGAATATGAAAGAATTTTTATGTGTAATACCGCAAAAGAAATTTGGAATTCTTTACTAAGCACTCACCAAGGTAATAGTAAAGTCAAAGATAATAAAATAGATCTTCTTGTACAACAATATGAACAATTTATGATTCCGGAAGAGGAATCGATAGATAATGCTTTTGCTAGATTTAACACAATCATCACAAGTTTAAAAGTAATTGATGAGAATTTTTCTAGCAAGAATTTTGTAAGAAAATTTCTTAGGACTCTCCATCCGAAGTGGCATGCTAAGGTTACGGCTATTGAAGAATCAAAGAACTTATCAACTCTACAACTTGATGAACTAATTGGTAACTTGAAAGTACATGAAGTAATAATAAAGAAAGATTCCCAAATGGTCAAAGGAAAAAGGGATCAAAGGCAATCAATTGCATTAAAAGCAAAGAAGGATTCTAGTGACGAAGAATACTCAACATCCAAAAGTGATGACGAAGAATATGCTATGGCCGTGAGAGATTTCAAGAAATTCTTTAAAAGACGAGGAAGATACGTTAGACAACCATACGATGAAAGAAACACACCGCATAGAAACAAGGACGATAAGAATGGCAAAAGTGAAAGGAAGTGTTTCAAGTGTGGAGATCCAAATCATCTCATTGGTGAGTGTCCGAAATTGTCAAGAAGTCAAAATCACAAGGCCTTCGTAGGAGGAGCATGGAGCGATAGTGACAATGATGAAAAAGAGACAACAAGAGAAGAAAAGTGTCTCATGGCAAAGGCATCCGATGAGGTAAGTTCCGAAACCGTATACTATAGTGATGATAATTTATCCTCAGATGAAAAAGACTTAGATAGTGAATATAGGATACTATGCAAAGTAGGAAAAAAAGTAATGGCTAAAAATAAACTACTAAAACAAACCAACAACCAACTAAAAGATGAAATACTTGAGTTAAAGATTAAACTAAATAATCTAGAAAAAGGTAAAGAAAGTTTTATTGAATGTAAAAAATGTCTAGTTATTGAAAGTGAAAATAAACAACTTAAGGAACAAATTACTAAACTAGAAAAATTCGAAAATAGTAGCAAATCACTTAGAAAATTTATTAGCGCTCAAAGATTATCCGGAGATAAAACCGGCTTGGGATATAATCCAAATGAAGCATCAACTAGTAAAACAAAAAGTGTAAAATTCGAAAGTGAAACTAGTGAATCAGAAACATTAGAATCAAAACCGAAGTACATACTTTTAAAAAATATATTAGTACCCATTGCTAGTGATGAGGAAGTTAAAAGCTGTCGTAAATCATCTTTAAAACCCGAGGCCGAACCCTTTAAACCAAAAATAAGGTCCAAAACTCCACCACCTAGAAAACCAATAAGTCCTCATCCTAGGTCCAAAACTCCTCAAACTAGAGTAAAACAAAATAGACGAAACTTTCAGAACAATCATCAAATGTATATGTATATACATATATATATATATATATATATATATATATATATATATATATATATATATATATATATATATATATATATATATATATATATATATATATATACTTAGTATATTTAGGATCTTATAACCTAGAAAATTCATTTGTTGATTTTCTAGAACAAGAAATTGTTCGTTTACGAACCTTTTCTTTTCCCCCTTTGGCCTTCTTGAACTTCAACGTTCAACGATACTCATGTTGATGTAGAGAAATGAGTCGAAAAATCTATGGATGAAACAAACTCCCGTCTTCCTTTGCGTACGTCTCCCTCTTACATTATCGTCTTATAAATCCGTAATTTATACATACTTATATACCTTCCACAATCCTCTCGTCCACTTGATGACTTGATTAATTTTATCCAAAATGATCAAGAAATTTTAGTTGACGAAATGTCAAGTAAAAGTGTCAAGTAATTCCTTTCGTGAAAATACTCACCAACGTATTTTTGATTAAACATAAATCTAATATATATACATAAATATTTTTTGTTCTTTCCAGAAACAAAGCTGCGAAAAAAAAATTTGGAGGGTGGCCCCCTTAAAATTAAAGGGGCCTGTGGAAAACTAGAAGGGGGGGGGGTTGAATAGTTTTACGTCCATTTTTAAAAAATTTACAAAAACAATTTTGCTTTAAAAACTTCGATTCTAGTTTATGTGAATTCAATACTTGCACTATATGAACATTTATATAGTTACTAACTAACTAAGCAAATATAGTATAAGTAAATAAGTAATGAAAGAAAAGAGTTAGAAAGATAAAACCACAACACAAGGATTTATAGTGGTTCGGCTACAAGGTCACCTTCCTTGTTCCTACTCCACTCCCCGAGTCACCTACTCGAGAGTTTTCTTCACTATGTCAACAAACACCCTTGTGGCGGAGAAACCTTACACAACTTTCGGTTACACCGACTTAACGACACAAAGCTAGATGTCGGGTTCTAATCCTAGCTAGAACCAATCTCACAACTCTTCACAACTTCTACACTACTTGTACACAACACAACTTCTTCACTACTCCACACCACTTCACTACTACACTACTTCTTCTTCTCTACACAACTTCTACTTCACCTAAAACTACTTATTACAATCACAACACAACTACAAAAATGATTTACACAATGTACACTACTAATCTACAATACTTCTTAAACTTGTTGTTGAAGGAGTATTCTTCTTTTGCACTTTGGATGAGAATGGATGAGGAGGGATTGAATCACTTGAAACAAGGATTAATAATGTTATGATCAAAGGGTTTTGAAAGATGTTTAGAGAGGACTGGATCTGAAAATTTTAGTGCAAAAGGTGAGGAAAAATACCAGGTTTGATGTGGTATTTATAGGGAATCAATTCTGACAGGAGGAGCGTGCCGGCCCCCTTAATTCATGGCCGGCCCCATTAAAATTAAGGGGGCCGCCCACCTGTAACGGCCTGATTCTTTGTCTTTTTGTGGGGAAAGTTTATTTGTTGAAAAACTAACTGATTTTGGTTAAAAATTTGAATTCATATATTTAGTATGATTTAAACATTTTCCTTTATTACCACAAGTGTTTTTTAAAAATATATAATATGTTTATATTATTTAATAAACTTTGTAATAATTAATTAAATACCCCTTTGAAAAATATATAATATGTTTATATTATTTAATAATCTTTGTAATAATTAATTAAATACCCCTTTGATCATGAGATGTATTAAGCACTTGTTTATTCATACCTTAAGTGATTAAGTTGGATAAAATGATATAAACTAACTTAATACTTGTTTACGTAGTAATCTTACGTTTAATGATTTTACTATATATATACTTAGTATATTTAGGATCTTATAACCTAGAAAATTCATTTGTTGATTTTCTAGAACAAGAAATTGTTCGTTTACGAACCTTTTCTTTTCCCCCTTTGGCCTTCTTGAACTTCAACGTTCAACGATACTCATGTTGATGTAGAGGAATGAGTCGAAAAATCTATGGATGAAACAAACTCCCGTCTTCCTTTGCGTACGTCTCCCTTTTACATTCTCGTCTTATAAATCCGTATTTTATACATACGTATATACCTTCCACAATCCTCTCGTCCACTTGATGACTTGATTAATTTTATCCAAAATGATCAAGAAATTTTAGTTGACGAAATGTCAAGTAAAAGTGTCAAGTAATTCCTTTCGTGAAAATACTCACCAACGTATTTTTGATTAAATATAAATCTAATATATATACATAAATATTTTTTGTTCTTTCTAGAAACAAAGCCGCGAAAAAATTTTTTGGAGGGCGGCCCCCTTAAAATTAAAGGGGCCTGTGGAAAACTAGAAGGGGGGGGGGGTTGAATAGTTTTACGTCCATTTTTAAAAAATTTACAAAAACAATTTTGCTTTAAAAACTTCGATTCTAGTTTATGTGAATTCAATACTTGCACTATATGAACAATTATAAAGTTACTAACTAACTAAGCAAATATAGTATAAGTAAATAAGTAATGAAAGAAAAGAGTTAGAAAGATCAAACCACAACACAAGGATTTATAGTGGTTCGGCTACAAGGTCACCTTCCTTGTTCCTACTCCACTCCCCGAGTCACCTACTCGAGAGTTTTCTTCACTATGTCAACAAACACCCTTGTGGCGGAGAAACCTTACACAACTTTCGGTTACACCGACTTAACGACACAAAGCTAGATGTCGGGTTCTAATCCTAGCTAGAACCAATCTCACAACTCTTCACATCTTCTACACTACTTGTACACACCACAACTTCTTCACTACTCCACACCACTTCACTACTACACTACTTCTTCTTCTCTACACAACTTCTACTTCACCTAAAACTACTTATTACAATCACAACACAACTACACAAATGATTTACACAATGTACACTACTAATCTACAATACTTCTTAAACTTGTTGTTGAAGGAGTATTCTTCTTTTGCACTTTGGATGAGAATGGATGAGGAGGGATTGAATCACTTGAAACAAGGATTAATAATGTTATGATCAAAGGGTTTTGAAAGATGTTTAGAGAGGATTGGATCTGAAAATTTTAGTGCAAAAGGTGAGGAAAAATACCAGGTTTGAGGTGGTATTTATAGGGAATCAATTCTGACAGGAGGAGCGTGCCGGCCCCCTTAATTCATGGCCGGCCCCATTAAAATTAAGGGGGCCGCCCTCCTGTAACGGCCTGATTCTTTGTCTTTTTGTGGGGAAAGTTTATTTGTTGAAAAACTAACTGATTTTGGTTAAAATTTGAATTCATATATTTAGTATGATTTAAACATTTTCCTTTATTACCACAAGTGTTTTTTAAAAATATATAATATGTTTATATTATTTAATAAACTTTGTAATAATTAATTAAATACCCCTTTGAAAAATATATAATATGTTTATATAATTTAATAATCTTTGTAATAATTAATTAAATACCCCTTTGATCATGAGATGTATTAAGCAATTGTTTATTCATACCTTAAGTGATTAAGTTGGATAAAATGATATAAACTAACTTAATACGTGTTTACGTAGTAATCTTACGTTTAATGATTTTACATTTTGTGATCGTCAAAACGTAGAGATATCGAAAAATATAAATAACGTTTTTA
>LBNU01019117.1:13277-35934 GCA_014162995.1 Artemisia annua
TTGAAAGGTTGTAAGTGGTTTTCTTAAGTACATTCAATTGGGGTGGCATACATATCTCTCCCAATTCTATGAGCTCGTTATCTTCCGGCCTATTTGTGCCCAAGTGCACGGGGACCAACCATTAGGGGGGATTGGTGTAAGACAGTTGGCTTCATAGCGTTAAAGTAGTTCGCTTATACCCTTTAATAGCGCCGCTACGTAGTTTCGTTTTTGTTTGGTTCCGTTTTGTTTGTTCCTCGACTGTTGTCGGAGCGGTGATATGTTTGGCAAGTACGTTCAAGCACGTTACCTGGGATTATTTTTTTTTTTTTTTATTAATGTAGGGCTATGGTGGTGGGGATTGGCCAGTTTTTTGAGCCTAAAGCATCGATGAAACATCATCCAGACAACAACAACACACACCAATTAACCAATAATTAATAGTTAGTTTCATTAGATCTAAGCAAACACTAGAGAATTTAGCTACTCATGTTAATTGAAAGACAAGGCAAGATAGATACGACAACCAACAACGATAGAACATATTGATTGAATTAAAGGAAGACTTATCTTTAATTAAGCAGGCTAGGTTCAAGGGTTTGGAAACCCTAAAAGTCACCAAGAAAATTCGTCTTTAGGGTTTGGCCTAAAGTTCTCCCACCAAAGTTCCACACATAATGAATGCAAAATTTGGAAAATATATATAGAAAATAAGTCTCGGCCACGGCGTCAGCTTATAGGGTCTCGACGCGTCAGCTCGCCGCCATTAGGGTTGCTCGGATGGCGCTAGATCGCATTTTGGGACGTGGTCAGCTTGTAAAACTCTCTGGGCCGTCCTCTCTTTAACTTAACACTGTGACAGCCTAATCTTCTAACCCCTGACGCCGTCAGGTGTAAATTCTTGAAATGCTTTCCCCCCGTACTTACCACTATCCTATACTACATCGGTCAGGTACACTGCCTGGTGGGGTTGTAAGCCTCTTGAGATCCCTCGAGAGGTAAAACCTGTTGTAAGGTCACAAAACCACGCATCATAAACCTTGTTTTAGCTGAAGGGTTGCTTTCCTTAATACCATTCGTGAGGCCGTGTATGATCTTCCCCAAATCTATAAGCTCCTATCTCTTCCTATGGCGACACGTTTAGTATCCTAACCATGGCCTCCTTAATAGTCACTTATGCATTAAAAACAACCAATAACTCCGGTGTACACAACCTAGAAACGTTTCTTAAGACGTTCAAGCACATTACCATATAGGAAGTTGGCCAGTTTTCTTAAGCCTAACGCGAAATCAATCAATTAAACAAGAGACAATAGGAAACAAGAATTATAAACTAAACCAATTAAACCTATTGAAGTTGTCACACCTTAATTGATGAAGATAGACACAAACATCAACAAGGAATCAATAAGATCTAATTAATTATAAACAAGTTTCACACAATCATAAGTAGACACATGGTGAATTAGCAACGCATAATCAATGAAGAGCAATCGACAATAATGATAATTGAAGACATAATATAAGATTGAATCAATAAACAAACCATTACAAGATGTTTATGGAGTGATTAAGACCCTCTAAGTTGCTGGAAAAACACCTACCCTAACCCTAGAATCGGACTTAGGGTTTGGGGCTTACAAATAATGAAGTTATGAGGCTGTATTTATAGGCAGTTTTCTATCCGGGGTGGTCTGATGGCATCAACATGTATAAGGGGATGGCGTCACGCCTATTTTTACCAAGTTGTAGATCTTTTCATCCTGATTCCGTGGCCTCTTGAATCACCCAAATCCGAGTTCGTATGAAGATTTTATGGCCAAAACAGTGACAGCTACTCCGCGCGCAAATTGTGATTGTCTTGATTAATTTGTGGCGATTTCACTAAGGTTTCTTCTCGTGCAAGAATACTTTGACGTCGTCTCTTTACATCTTCTGACGTCGTCAGATAGATTCTGACGCCGTCACTTTTTAAGTCTTCTGGCCGTCTCTTGTTAACTTAAGGCCAGCCGGCCTCAATTCCATTGCACCTGACGGCGTCAGGTGCAAACTGCCAACTTCTTTTCTGGGGCGTCACGTGTAAGATTCCACCACTTTCATCTTCAAGTGACGGCGTCAGCATCCAAAGCCTGACGCCGTCAGGTGTAAAATCCTGAATTTCCTTGGTCTTTTTGTTTTCTTCATTCTTGAGCATAAAAACGTCCAAAATGCTTCACTTTCCAGAAATCACGTCCCAAGTACTTAAAATGAGAAAAGAAACGATTTGAGGCAATATTTGATCATAAAATTACGATTTAGGGCTTAAATGACCCCTTAAAAGCGTAACACTTTTCGCCTCATCAAATATCCCTACACTTGGGATTTGCTTGTTCTCAAGCAAATGAGCTTTTCCACCAATTTAAATACAAGTTAGGGGTCATTTAAAATTAATATAAAAGTAATTACAACAAATGATCATTCCACCTTAGTCAAAATAAGCACGGAAATTATACACTAGCACCTCACATTAAGTGTTTGGATACTCTCATCTCTCGGGTGTTGTAAATTTATATATCAAAATGGAGAAATATTACTCATTACCTGTCATAGCAAATGGATTACCATAGGCTTGAGAAAGGATAAAAAACTCCACCACTTTGGCGTAAGCACCTAGGAGAAACTATCAAAGAGGTCTTTTAAAGGGTTGTAACGTTAGGTGTAAGGGTATGGAAAACACGGTTTGTTGGATAAGGGATATTTTACTGGCGGCAAGTCAATTGTCTTGGTTAATTACATGTATAATGCGGTGTTGCTAAGCCAAGACTCGACTCAACTTAAACAACTACGAACTCTTTTTGTATTTTTTTTCAAGACACTATTTCGACTTAAACAATAAAATACAAGAAACGGATGTTAGCCGGTATGTTTTTCTCTTTTCTTTTTCTACTATTTTTTTTTTTTAATACACTTTTACTCTACCATCCAAAATAATACATCAAAGGGAGCTCGTTTCCTCCCTACACTTGAACTTTTACATAAATCAAAATAAAGACTCGAATCAAGATAATCGAAACATTTGGAGTACTTTAAAATATTAACGCACATATGGGGGTGATAAATGATGTTCTTCCCCATTACTCCATTACACTAGTACTTTACCCATAAGTCCCAATCGTCCCAAAACAATATGTACAAGATATGACTTGACTTAGCAACCATGTAACCAATTAGACAATTAACAAAGGGTTTAAACAAATGATGTAACAATAATGCACTAAAGATGAGTGTATACAAGGTAGGCTAAGGCGATTTGGGTGTACATTTGGGGGGTGGATTGTAAACAAATTCTTCCTTTAAGTAAAACGCTTAAAGTTAGAAACGAAAAAGATAGGCTCTGAGGGGTGTACTAGGGGTATCGTATACTAAAAATGAGTACAACGCAAGGGTGTGGGAGAATTACTTGACCAATGTAGCCAATGTAATTATAATACAGGTGTAAAACAAGGGTTATCCTAATGCCTCTTATCATGTAGTAAATCCTAACTACATGAATATAGTCTCACTAGCGGTCTCGGGATGAATCACTAACGCAAGTTCTAGAATCTAAGTACTACCGGTACACTCATAAGCACTAATAATAAATGTTTTTCCTAACAAATCTAGGGGCGAACCTCACATATTTGGGGGAAAATTTTTGAGTGGTACGGTTTTTGTGCTAGTCATACAACTCCTATCCATGAGACGCTCATTAAGACTAAAGTTTTACTCCTATATGTTGTAAAAAAAATTAAATTTGGCGCTAAAATTGCCCTAACAAATATTTCTCTTAGTTTTATTACACACCTACTATTAGACAAACGAAAATCAAGTGTAATTGCATTCTCTAAGGTATCATCATTTACCCCCCTTACACTTAAGCCGAACATTGTCCCCAATGTTCTAAATAAAAGATGTAAAAGTAAAAATAAATGAGAATGAAAGAAACTAATACTCCCCTGATTCGTTTGGTATGGATAATGTAGTAACATGGTTAAATCCTCCTCCAAAAAAATGCGAGAACTCAGGATTGAAGCTGCGTCAAAAGCTTGATTCCATGTACATCTTCTTATCCAATATAACCTGTTAAGAAAACAAACACAAAAACCAAAGCATCAAACCGAACAAAAAATTGCAACTAGATGTAATTCCAGACTTAGAAATAAAAACAAAACAATTAAAGGATAGGATATTTGTGGAATGAATTACAAATAGCAACTCATAAAACATATCCACAAGTATTGACACACAAGATAGAATATATGCTAATCATGAATTGTGAATTTTTCATGTTCAAATTTCGTTCTTTTTAACAAAATATAAACTTCCCTACGCTTATCTTTTTGTAAAATACCTTTATATGCAATTAAGACGAGGTTAAAAACAAAATAAAACATTTTCACAAATTATTTGAAACATGAAAATTAAACAATTATGATTAAGCATATATGATACAAACAAACAAATAAAATAAAAACATCAAACAATTAAAAACATGGGTTGCCTCCCAAGAAGCGCTTGTTTTTGTTCGAGTCATGAGCCTGGCTCTACCCTTATTTAACAGAAATAGGGGAGGTTTTCCCTACACTTAGGATTAAGTGCGGGTGAAAGTAGCGATACACACCCTTAAGGTGGAAATATGCCACGTGAGGTGAAGGGGGTGAGTGAATGGCTTTCTTCATCCTAAAACTACCCGGATAATATGGGTTGATAGGTGGGTCGGTTCCTATTTTGTCTCCTAGATGTAAATCTAAGGATGAAAAGTTGTGCAATGATTGAGGTTCTGGTTCATCAACACTAGGAAATCCCCTAGAACTAAGAGTAAGGTTATCACTACAAGCATTCAAACCTATATCCTCTAGTGGTGCTTGGTCCAAGGGTTCTACCTCCATTGGGATTCCTAAAGTCTCTTCTACTTCTTCCGGGTAAGTCACGGGCGGTGTGTGCCTCTCAAATGATGGTAGGACTTGTGGGGTACTTTGTGGGCTTGGATTATCCACCTCATCCTCCATTGTATCTAGATTACCTATGTGTTTGTTTTGTACAATGATGTTAGGCGACATCCACTTAGGTATCCCTGAATAGTCATCCCTAGACAAACTTCTTATTTGCTCCTTCAAACTTGTTATTAATTGATCTGTAATGTTGTTTGTTGGGTTGTCTACTTTATAATAATATTGGGCACACTCTTTTATGGTTCCCCATGCTTCTTCAGCATTTAATTCCCTAAGGTCCCCATCGGCAAAATCGTTAATGTACCTTTGGGCATATCGGTCGACACGATAGTAAAAGATTTGAGCTAGGGACCATAAATCGAAACTATGATGAGGGACTATTCGGAGTAAAATTTTAAAATGAGTCCATGCATCACAGATAGGTTCATCTCGATATTGGTTGAACATCAAGATGTCATTAGGGGTGAATGGATTTCGTGGTCGGTAGTATGGTGAATTCGCGTTCTCCATAATGGTGAACGGAAGAGTCAATGGAAGGATTTTTACGAACAAAGACACAAAGAAAAGATAGACTACGAGAAAGCTAATAAAAGGAAAAATAAAAATCTCACTTGATATGAATCTAATGAGTAGACCTAATAAAAATAAATTTCAACCTAAGCAATAACTATTCCCCGGCAGTGGCGCCAAAAACTTGATGCATGGATTGCAGTCTACGCAAAAGGTTTTACCTCTCAAGGGATCTTGAGAAGCTTGCAATCACCACCAGGCAGTGTACCTGACCGATGTAGTATAGTGTAGTGGCAAGTACCGGGGGATTGATCGTTCTACTTGGAGAATAGTGTTCGTTAGGACTGAAAACTACTCTAATTAGGTCTAAGGGTGAAGGATGATTCTTTTTGTATTTTTATATTTTATGAAAGCAAGTAAAATCTCGGTTTTTGAAGGAGTGGGCGGAATTAGTTGCTAATCAACTAACCCAAAAGCTACTAATTAAACTAATGTGCAAGAAAAGTAAATTAGGGTTCTACAAGGGAAGTGAAGCGTATCTACCTATGATGTATTACTCCTTGCTAGCTATCCAATTCTACCTATTGAATGTAAACCTTGTTTTAACTGAAGGGTTGCTTTCCTTAATACCATTCGTGGGGCCGTGTACGATCTTCCCCAAATCTATAAGCTCCTATCTCTTCCTATGGCGACACGTTTAGTATCATAACCATGGCCTCCTTAATAGTCACTTATGCATTAAAAACAACCAATAACTCCGGTGTACACAACCTAGAAACGTTTCTTAATACATTCAAGCACATTGCCATATAGGAAGTTGGCCAGTTTTCTTAAGCCTAACGCGAAATCAATCAATTAAACAAGAGACAATAGGAAACAAGAATTATAAACTAAACCAATTAGACCTATTGAAGTTGTCACACCTTAATTGATGAAGATAGACACAAACATCAACAAGGAATTAATAAGATCTAATTAATTATAAACAAGTTTCACACAATCATAAGTAGACACAAGGTGAATTAGCAACGCATAATCAATGAAGAGCAATCGACAATAATGATAATTGAAGACATAATATAAGATTGAATCAATAAACAAACCATTACAAGATGTTTATGGAGTGATTAAGACCCTCTAAGTTGCTGGAAAAACACCTACCTAACCCTAGAATCGGACTTAGGGTTTAGGGCTTACAAATAATGAAGTTATGAGGCTGTATTTATAGGTAGTTTTCTGTCCGGGGTGGTCTGACGGCGTCAGCCCGTATAAGGGGACGGCGTCACGCCTATTTTTACCAAGTTGTAGATCTTTTCGTCCCGATTCCGTGGCCTCTTGAATCACCCAAATCCGAGTTCGTATGAAGATTTTATGGCCAAAACAGTGACAGCTACTCCGCGCGCAAATTGTGATTGTCTTGATTAACTTGTGGCGGTTTCACTAAGGTTTCTTCTCGTGCAAGAATACTTTGACGTCGTCTCTTTACATCTTCTGACGTCGTCAGATAGATTCTGACGCCGTCACTTTTTAAGTCTTCTGGGCCGTCTCTTGTTAACTTAAGGCCAGCCGGCCTCAATTCCATTGCACCTGACGGCGTCAGGTGCAAACTGCCAACTTCTTTTCTAGGGCGTCACGTGTAAGATTCCACCACTTTCATCTTCAAGTGACGGCGTCAGCATCCAAAGCCTGACGCCGTCAGGTGTAAAATCCTGAATTTCCTTGGTCTTTTTGTTCAAAGGTGTTAGAGGGGAACATTAGGGTGGTGTGTTAGGTGGTTTAGATTTTAGGCTAGGTGTTAGGGGGAACATTAGGGTGGTGTGTTAGGTGGTTTAGAGACACAATATCCAAAGGTTACTAAGGTTGCATAAAGTGAGTATGGTATATATATTTGTTTATAGTTTTAGGTTAAAGCTAGGGTGACAATTAGGTTGGTTTGTTGTGGGATACGTGACATATGAACCAAAGGTTTTTACATGATTTAAAAAGTAAGTATGTTATATATATTTGTTTATGTTTTAGGTAGTGTGTTAGGGGGCATATTAACCAAAGGTTACTAAGGTTGTAAAAAAGTAGGTATGGGATATATATTATTTTATTGTTTAGGCTAGTGATAGAAGGACATTAGGGTGGCTTTGTTGGTTACTATTATACACAACACATTCACAAGGAAAAAAGTAGTCGAATTGTAGGGAAAAGATATTGGCTAGTTCGGTTTGGTTTGTGTTGACTGTCAAGTAGAGCAAAGAAAAGAGAAACATTAAATTTGTATAAGAGAAGAAAATAAAAAGATGTGTTGGGCTTGGTTTGGTTTGTGATTGATTCGGCCCAATGGAGAACAAAAGGAAAAGAATAAACAATTTTGGGTTTGTGTGGTGTGTCCGGCCCAAAGAAAAAAAAGGAAAGAAAGAAAAGACCCGATTTGATATATTTAGGAAATTTTCGGTCCAATGGGCCCAATAGATTAGTATAGTTTGGTTTGTCTCGGTGTTTTATTTTTAGTGTTGGTACGCAAGAGAGCTATTCGAGTCACGTCTCATAATCGATTAAAGAGTGACTGGTGTTTGTGTTGTTTGATATGTTTGAAAAAAAAATTAACTCGCAAAAATGAGTTAATCAACTTTAAATTAAAATTACTTGGTGTTTAGCATTAATAAATGACATGGTAAATTACAAAGTATTACATTGACCCGGGTCATTCAAAACCCGGTGGGTCTAACCGGTTAACCCGGTTTTAGAAACCCTGGTTTTTTTACCCATTTTTGTGGGCGGCCATCAGTCCGACCGGTTGAACAAGCCGGGTCGACCCGGGTTTAAAAACATTGTTTTTCGGTTATTTTTCGGCTTATTTGGAGACTTGTGGACTTATATAAGTTTATTACCCCACAAGTCTCTAAATATAAGTCAGAAAATGAGTTTATGAAATATAAGCCGAAATCAAATAAGCCCATATATAATCTTAAACGAACACCCACTAATTGTAAAGGGGAAAGGGCAAAATAGAATTGGTTATATGACTTGTATACGTTTTGTGACTATTAATATTAGTACAAAAAAGAACTCATCTGGTAGCAAAGTTGTCAAGATCGAGATCATATTTGAGATCATTTTTGTCTTTGTAAGATTGAGATCGTAAGATCGGATCGAGATCATAAGATTCTACCAATTTTTAAACAAAGTATAAAGGAGTCGAACTATTTTACATTTCTACTCAATATTAAAGATGAATTCATATAATATCATCTTGAAAATGTCAAAGTTCAAATTTTAAACACAAAAATAATACTAAACACACAAAAAGTCAAGTTTAATCATTACATTAACAATTTAGTGATTTAGCATAATAAGATTACATAACATGAGTCATAAACATCTCAAAATATACAAGCCATAATACCAAAAGATTCATGCATAAACCATCACCGATCAATCTATTATATTGAGTTGTGCATTAACTTTAGTTTCGTCATAGCAATAAGAAAAATAAATCAAAACCTGTAGACATGAAGATAATAGACACGCTAAGTGAATACATCGTAAGTTCGTAAAATAATGATTTTGATAACATGAACACTTATATTTGTATACATGAACACTGATTACATGATCACACTTGAGAGTTGAGACCCATTATCATATATACAAGTATGGTATAATTTAAAAGTTAACAAATGTAATTGTTCGATTAGTAATCACGAAAGTTAACAACTATAATTTATAGTCCAAAAGTTTCATAAGGGTAATAACTTAGTTAGTAACCAATAATCAAGAAATAAGAAACAAGTTCATGAAAGTAAGTCTATCAAGAACAAAAGTCAATTAAGTGGTAATTCTAAACTCTAAGGCTGGACGCAATAAGGCGGGTCGCGACCCTCTTTTTTTCCTGCCACATCAGCTTTCTCTCTCCAGCGACCTGCAGGCGATTGGGTGCCCCAGTAAAGGCGACCTTAATAAAAAGTGGGCCTTTGTTTTTTATGAGTGTATAGAATTCGGTCTCGACCACGACCGATTTCGTTTTCTTTTATCCTTCTAATCGGTCGTGACCCTCATACCACAACAATGAACATCGGTCGTGACCTACTCGACCCACTCGGTCGACAAGCTTATTGCGTCCAGCCTAACAAATAAAAAATGTATACATTAAAATTATCAAAAACAAAAATCAATTGCCTATTCCACGATGTTTGATTCGAGTGATGGAGAAGACTTCTGTATTTTATTTTTTGGAATTCTGATTTGAGGAAAAGTGTATAACTGTATATAATTTAATAAGAAAACCAATCTTCTGTTACTTATCACTTTTATTTTTGGGCTTAAGCACAAATGGATGGATTAAAAGATAAAAAATAATTAAAAAAAATAGATATGGATTAGGTAAGCTTGGATCGAATAGCGATCTTATGATTTTACGTTCGATTCCACGATCTTACTCACGATCCTACCCCACATATGATCCTACATGATTTTAGCTAGTTAGCACATAAGATCGTACGATCTTAATTACTCACGATCTTGACAGCCTTGCTTGGTAGTGTCTCATGTTCAAACCTCATTAAATACACATTTTAGATACACGTCATGAGGATATATCGCTTAAGCTGTGCGTGTATGATATCTAAGTCGAAAACTCGACCTCTCTTGATAACCTTAACAAGGAAAGATAGGTTCGTGTTTCTTAAATATCAAGTGGTCATGCCAAGTAATTCGCCAGTTGACTCAAGCATCTTAGTTTAATCGGACACTATGAAAAGTAGCAGTTTTTTATTCATTTTTGTTCATCAATTTTTTTTAGTCAAATATAACTTTTTAATTGCGTTTGTGATTGTTAAGGGATCTACTAATGAATGAATACTTATAAGGAGCTTAAGAATAAGTACTTTAAAACATTTGCTTTATAAGTAATAGTGTTTGTATTTGCTTTAGCTTGAGCAATTTAGGAAGTGTTTTTCGAATTTACTTATATCGTATAAAAAAAGGGATAGTTACATTGATATTCTTGAAAAAACTCACAATTATGTCAATATCCTTACTATTTTCATGATTACATCAATATTTTTTCAAACTTACAAAATACTCACGTGTATCAAAAAAAACAATTTAATCTTAATTAAATAATTTTAATGTTAAACAAAATTGTCTAACTATTAAATAAAGAGGTGTATTACTTTTTTACCCTTCTTCCCAAATCAAACTCTTCCTAGGTAACAAAAACCCACCATGACTGTAAAAAAGAAATCGTGTATCTAACATTTCATTATAATAATCATTCTCCTCAAGAACATGAAAAATAAAATGACATCCCATTTAGATCTAGCATTTTCTGGAATAGCCTCCTGCTTCAAATGGTTAATTTATTTTACCTTTACCCAAATAAAATGATTAATTTAATTTTAGACTACCTAGATATATCTAATTAAATTATGATACTATGATTGCTTTTTCAAACCTATTGCTTCATGTTGAGGATTTTAGCAATTCATACATGTGTTGGAGTCAACTATCAGGGATAGTTGATATGAACAAGAAGTAGACGATTCAAGAGCAGGAAGAATATACTTGCTGTGTTTTTCATTTGTTTGACAAGGAAGATGGTTAAAAATGTAAAATAGCTTCTTGTTTTATATTTAAACATAATTTTCTCTAATAAAATTATTCAGCAAAAATTAAATTGTTCATTTGGACATAAATGAGTATTTTTAAAGTTTAAAAGGATATTGATGTAATTATAAAATTTGTAAGGATATTGACGTAATAATAAGTTTTTACAAGGATAGATGAAATTGCCCCTAATAAATAATACTTGAAAATATTTTAATTTGTTGAAAATTATGAATCGAATACAATTTATAAAATATTTTAAGTTATATATATGATTAATAAATAAATAAAAATAAAAAAGGGAGGGGGGGAAGAGAGAGAGAGAGAACTTTGACTTCGTCTCAGATGTATAGTTTTACTCGTAAAAAATTGCTTATCTTATCTGAATAAGCAAAAACATTTTGGATAAAGCAAAACTACTTATTGTTTTAAAATAAATAGTGAAATAGTAGCATTAACAATACCAAAATCTCATAAACATATATCATACTTGAGTTGCTTTGCCTTTTTGTATTTTCTAATCTGACCTTTTCTTTCCGTATAAGCTTCCTGGTTTGAGGATTAATTGATTAGATACCCCAAGATCAAAACCTCTCCTAAGGTTATGGTTTATTTGGCATTTGTCCCCAATTCTCCAAATAGTTTGGAAGTTTGGTAACCTTTCGGGTCGTACTACTCAAGCTCCTTGATATTCATGACATAAACTTACCTGTTTCATGTTTTAGAGTAGTGATATATTCTCCAAAAAATTCTTACTAATTCATATTCATAACCACAATAGTTTTGGTACATTTTTTTTTTCCGAACATAATAGTTTTGGTACTTGGAAATTGGAATGTACTGTTTATCACTTCTCATCTCTTCTTTTTATTTCTCCACATGTAATCATCTTAGTGTGCAGGGTGTGAGCACAGTAAAACCAAGTGAAAGGTGCCATGTAGGCAAAAGAAAAGCAAACAACAGACCTTCTCTTTTCTTTCCTTTAAGGAAAATCCCCTTTCTTTTCATTTGTGGGACTATAGTCCTGAGGGTTTTGAGGAGAGAGATAACACACGTTTGAGGATAGAGAGCTTATATTATTGGTTGTTGTAGGTGATTGTGTATATTAGGAGTATTAATAAACGATGAAAAAAATATTAATAAAAGACAAAGAATGTGTTGAAATAGTTGAAGGAAAGTTGAAACAAATGATAAAGAAAATGTTTTTTTAATGATGTGAAGTTGATGTGACGAATAAAAACTCTCAACCACACCCTCCAAAAAAAGAACAAAACTTACGAGGATAAATCATTTCCCCATTTCTAAAATAGGACATTTCATGAAACCCTCCTATCAATATTGGTTAACTAGCTTCAAGGCCCGCCTGATGGGCGGCTAGCTTTAAAAATTCTTTTAAAATAATAGATGAAGTAAAAAACTTGATACAATCACATTAAAAAAGAACATTAACAAAATAAATTAATGTTTTTTAAAACGTAAGAAAGCTACACATAGTTGATTGCCGAAAATTGAACAAATAAAAACAAAATTATAATCTATGATGGACTTCTTCATAGATAACGTTGTTCATGAATTTCCATATGTAAAAAGTGGCCATTCAAAATATAGTCCAAATTTAGATAAAGTTTGACTTTGACTTTTTTTTATTGGTCTCTAGCAAATTCAACGAGTTTAGCCAAACCCGCCTGCACAAACAAACACCAAACTATAAGACAAACCTCTTAACATGTGAAACACTAAGCAAGAAACTGCTTGTTTAGCAACTTAATCAGAGTATATTAGTGACTATGGGAAAACGTGTTCACAACTTCCATCAAATCTTTGCACCTATGTGAAGCAATCATAACATTAATACAAATTTAATGTTTACTTAAGACAAACATATACTAAAAGAATGTAAATGCAGATATTATAAAAGTCTTGTTTTTATATTGGAACCAACTAAATGCTTGCTTTATTCTATATGTTAGTCTGTAAACATGTTCTATATAAATATTTAAAGCCATTATTTCATAAAGGCTATCAAAATCACACCCTAAACTTGTTTATAAAAGAAAGAAATACCAAAATTAGAAGTAGAAACATAGATGACTTTGAACTGTGATTCAACTCTTGAAAGAAATAGCATGGATTCTTTAAACGGTTTTGAAAGTTCTTGTTCATATTTTATGATAATCTCACAGGAAGCTTTCATGAACTCATCAAAAAGCCCTTATATTATGTGTTTGGAAAAGCCCACATACAAAGGTTCCATCCTCAATGTACTTGAGCACCATTTACACCTGTCGTTTCAGTTATTTGTCTTCAGTCTTCGTTAGATATGCATTATGCCCCTAATAATATGTGAATATAAATGATTAAATTTGTCATTTTAAACAAAGAAAAAAAGGAATACTTACATTACTACACCTCATAAAAGCCTAACAAACAAACACTAATGTTTACTTACATCACCTCATTACTGATAGCTTCAAGATGACATGGTCATATACCGTGGACGATTGTTGTTACATATTAGCCAGTGTGGATTACGGGCGATCGAATCCTATCACTGTGATAATCAAACGTAGTAATCAGGAAAAAAAAACCTCCACAAACTTCATTGGTTGCATTGTTTAGGCACAAACCCTGCAGTAACATATAATATTTAGATCAGTTTTAAATGATATTTTCATAGCAATTTCATGAGTCGTTCCTATTAATCCTCACAAGACTTGTGAACAATGCAAAATTTTGTGTTCCTATTAATCCTCACAAACGCCTCTTTGACGAGTCATTTTTTGCAGCCAACCGTGGATCATCCGCGTCATGTACACAATACACAACATTCTAATTTGTCATAACATACCAGGTATTCAGGGACGGACCCACATGAGAGTCGGGTGTGGCACGGGCTACACCCAATTTTAAGTCACGAAGTGTAATTTTTTTTATAAAATATGTCTTTTCTAGGCTCGTGCAACACCCAATTTTACCTAATAAATTCTTTATCGGGCAACTTTAGTAATCATGGTTATTAGAAAAAAGTTTGTGCAACACCCTCTCAAAAATCCTGGGTCCGTCCCTGCAGGTATTATGTTAAACATAAGCCCAGGTAGTCAACTGGTCTACATTAGAAGGACCTTTAAGAGGTAAATATTTATTCAAAAGATAATTCTAATTGGCGAAACATGAAACTATTGCTTTCGTGAAAGTATACATGTTTCAACTTGTCATGGGAAAAAATACATACCTTTATAACAAACAACCGTCAAAACTGATCAAGATTCCTTTGTTTGCCTTTAAAAACTTAAAACCCACCTTACAAAATACCTAAATCAATCCATTAATCAATAAGCCGGTAATTAATATAAATTTGATTCATCCATTGAAGAACATACCTTTGATTAATCAAACCGAGATATGGATTTACGTCCACATCAAAATAGGTTGAATCAAAAACTACAAATGCAAACTCAAAAACACTCAGACAATCATATTAACAATAAATCGCACATTTGTAATCAAAACAAAAACACCTACCGGAAATCAAACATACATGATTATAGATTAATCGGTGTGTCATCATCATGATTAATCTCTCATTAACCCTAATTCATGTACCACTAAACAAAAAGAAGCGATTAAATGAAACGATCCATGAATATGATCGGTGATGGTTGTTTTAGGCTGTGGTGATGGACCTCCACACTTTTGCTTCCATTCTCTGTTAAAACGAATTCGGATATGTGGGATCAAAAGCAAAATTTTTTGTTAATTTATTCATCATCATCAGATCTTGATTTGTGTTTTATTTAGTTTTTTTTGGAGGATTTTGGAGAGAATTAAGGGGCGTTTTCTTTTTGGGAGGGTTTTGATCGAAGGGAAATTAATATTTGATGTGATTGTGATTTTCGGATTTTAATTAGGGTTTTTTTAGGGATAGTTGAGAGGAGAGGATATGTGTGTGTGTGTTTTTTTTTAAATCTGAATCAAATGGAAGTTGCAAAAGGGTTTCCGCCCAATTTTTGTTGCAATAAATTTTTTGTGCTGAAAGTGAATTAGAAGCTTTAGATCAAGGTATTTTACACGTGTAATTATCTGGGAATTTTGGAGAAGCTATTTTTTTAGCAAAACCTTGTTTTATATAGATAGTAGATTGTTTCTCGTATGTGGACTAGAAATGTCACGTTACAATTTTCATCTTTTATAAATAACCAAAGTCTCATGTACACATTTCATCTTATTTAAAGAGCCGACATTTCTAATTGTGCTTTGCATGAGACATTGCTTAAAAACTATTAAAAAAAAAGTTATACAACATATCACAAATTTTTATTAAATTTACGATCACGCTTTTATATATAATGAAACAAAGTTTGACATGTCATCAATGATGACGTGTAATTTTTATTAGTAGGGAAAAGATAAATATACGTGAGGAAATATAAAAAAACTTGAAATAAAAGTTAAGGAAATTGCATATATATCATTTTAAAAGCTTAAAATTGCATATGTATCAGACTTTTCGAAAAATCTATACACAATTATAAGTTTATGTTGGATATATACGTAATTTTGAGCTTTTAGAGAGATATATGCAATTCCCCTAAAAAAAAGTCTCAAACAACTCTAAAATTTTCTCACAAGATATGAAACATTTGTGGATAAAAAACTGTGAAGATATTTTTTCTTCTAAAAGTGTAGTTTTGATGAATAAAAAACTTGTGAATTGCGGTTTCTTTTATTTGAGTTTGTATATCTTTTTTTAATGCACAAGAAGCGAAATTTTGATGCACAAAATGTCGATTTACAAAATTTAAATGAGCAAACGTTTTTTGTCACAAATTTTTTAATCAAACCTATACAATTTTAGAAAAAGTTCTTTCACAACTTGTTTATCCACCAACTTCATCTATCTTACGAAATTTTTAAGATCTTTTTATTTATTTTTTAATCCTTTTTATGCTCTTGATGAATATTTGTCTTTTTATTTTAGCTTTAGCCTTTATTAGAAATATTAATATTTATCATGCATTGAAAAGACTTCTATATCAATTTAAACTCCATCTTTATTAGTTTTATTGTGTTATCAGTTTTGATTGTGAGAAACCAATTATATATCATTTATAATCCAAGGAAATGCTCAACGGATAAGCAAAACCCGGGTTGTGGTCCGTGTGAAGGTGAATGGAATCGTGGTCAACGATTCGTGAAATCGTGTTGTGAAAAAGTAAAAAGTGAATATTTTTGAATTTTACAACTAATAATATGATAAAACAAGCAAAAACAAGTAATCATGCAAAAGGTACAAGCACGTAAAGCAAAAATGACAAAAACGTAAACGTAAACTAAAAAAAACGTCTATGTTACAAATGAAAATGTAAATTTTAAGCTAGACTAAACCTATGGGCTCAAATGAAATTTTTAAAACTTTGAAATGATAAAAGAAAATTTTAAGAAAAAGAAATTTATATTTTTTACTTTTTATTTATTTATTATGAATTAAAAACTATTTATGTATTTTTATTTAAGAAAAGAAAATAAAACTAATTATAAAATGAAAGATTTATTCTACAAATTTATTTTTTTAAAATCTTAATAAACTGAAAATGAAATTTAAAAATAAAATCAGAAACTATTTTTGTCTTTTGTGATTTAATTTGAAATTAAAAATGATTTAAAATTCTAAAAACTATTTAAAAATGAAAAGAAATAGTAAATGAATGAGAAAAATTATGAAATTTTTATGAGATTTCTAAAATATTATTTGAAATCTAGAAAAAATAAGAAAAATAGAAAAATAAGCTGAAAAGTGCTTTTTGGCTTAATAAGCAGTTTGGATAAGTGCTTATTTACAAGCACTTATAACAAATTTGTTTAAAACTTGTACAGAAGGTGTCTAGTACTTGGTCAAACTCAAACTAACTGAGAAAAGTCCAAAAATCACACAGAATCTAACAAATGGCTCAATAAGCAGATTTAACAAAAAGCTCAATATTAAGCACATATGAACTATATTATGCAAGAAGCTCAGAAACAATGAAAGTCACTTAAGCAAGTACTAAACAACACAAAACACTCAAACATGCTAAGGATGTAAGCCACAATGCACAAACTCAGTCCTATAGTGAAATCAGCAAACAATGTGTCAAGTTCCTACTTTACAGGCCTTATAAGCACTTAAAATAAGCTACAAACTAGAAACTAAAGTGGGCAAAAACTACTTAGTACTGCTGAAACTCTAAAAATCCTCAAAGTCCTATGTATAACAACCAATTGCTACTCTAATTGAAGCCAAGAACATATGTCAAAAACTAGTTTTACACCTAATATTGTGAAGAACAGTGTGAGCAGGGGGTTTGTGGATCACTTTTTACTAAGCACAGGTTACTGTAAATGTTTGATACTTGGTTTTTAACAAGTTTGCACTACAAAGTAAGCAGACAATCAATATCAAGTAATTTTAACAAACTTTAACCCCTAAAATCTACCCTAGACAGATCATGAAAAACAGGTACCCAACAAACCTTTGACTTCTAAATTGCACAATAACTTTGACCAAATCCAATTTCAGATGCTTAAATCTAATCCTAGATGTGAGTTGAATTTAGCATTAAAATCACAATCACTAACATAAAATTCAAGAAATGAACAAACATCAGGATCAAATTTCAACTATAGCATTCAGAATTCAATTAATGAACTAATTTTGACTTTTACTATAAAAACTACCAAAGTTTATGCAGAAACTAACTATTATAGCCTAGTGAAATCTAACTATGCAAAGAAAACAGCCAGCAAACAACAGTTACACTAGAAACAAAGCAGATCCAAACACCCCTATAACTATGCAATCACACTATAAACTGAGATTCAAGCTTCAAATTACTGAATTAATGATCAAAGTAGATGTAACAACTGTAGCAGAAGCTAAATCAACAACAATATTCAACAATCAACACTAAGAGCTCAAAATCAAAGATCAAGCCAAATCAAAGCAGATAAATTCTAACACTACTCTACAACATACAATAGAATATCATTAACACTGATTAGGCTACAACAAGATCAAATCAAGCTGCAATAACAGTAAACTACTAAACTACACAGATCTAAACTAAAATAGTAGATTAGTAGAATATTAAGCTAGAAAAAATGGATTTAGAACTCACAGATTAATCCTCAGCTAAACAGAGGATACATTTGCATCATGCCTATCTTTAGATAGGTTCAATTAACCCCCACTGCAACCAAAATAACACTCTGATTACCCCATTCTTCACATGAACACCAATCTGTTGACTATTTTTTTTTTTTTTTGACTGAACATGAATTTTTGAGAAACTGCCTTCTGAACAACTCTTAACTATTCTTCTCAACTTAACCAGCTAAAAATGAGTTTATCTAAAGCTAATTTAAGTAGCAAAACATTATTTTCTATTTTTTATATATTTTCTATTTTTATATGATTTTTATACTTTTTGAAAACAAGTGAAGAGTAAATGATTTTAAGAAAAATAGAAATTAACTACTGAGAAGCTTAAAAGTTCTGTCAAACAGCTTATGAGATTATCAAAGAGCTAAATGAAGTAATAAGCAGTGGACAAAACGGATTTAAAATGAAATTACACTAAAACTTTTATTGAATTGAACTGAAATTACAATATGAGAACTGGATTTACAGAAAATTTAAACTAACATAATTCCTAACACTATTTCAGCAGCATAACGGTACCTAAATTCTACACACAAATGAAGAGAAATAAGGTCCTATTTATAGATAAATGAGTGAGAAGGAGTGAGGTGCCTGAGATGCTTCTGGAAAATCTCATCATAACCACACGATCATCCTGTGTTTCTTCCAATCCTTCTGAGCCCTTAGATCAAAGTTTATGATGTGGAAGGACCAATGAGAATGCTTCATTTTGACATGCTAGCAATCTGTGATTGCACACTCTCTGTCCTTGTCAGAAATGTTCTAGAAATAGAATCCAAGGCCAAGAAATGAGGTGTCATAGCCAATCCATGCTTTCCATTTGTCTACGGTGTCATTCTTCACAAATATCTCCTCTAGTCATGCTCTTGGTCACGTGATTGAACTTCTGGAAGAATTAATTTGGGTAATTTTATTAGGAAAGGGGTAATTTGGGTGTGGGTAATTTTAGGGTTCTTGTGATGGGATGAAAGGGATGTACGGGAGTGAAATTGGGGGGGAGGGAAAAGTTATATTTTTTTATTGTTTTTAACCATGTGTTGAAATAGAGGTTTGGGCCGGGTTTGGATTAAAAAAAGGAAATGGGCTTTAGATATTAGGGTTTATTAGATTTCAATCTTTGGACTTGGCCAGGCTCTATTTGTTATAGGATTTAGGAGTTTAGGAATAAAATTAACAAGGACCAATAGTGTAGAATTGAAACTCTAGGGACTGATCCTGCCAAAATATTCCAAGGGCCTCTTGTGTCATATTGTGATTCCCAAAGGTTGACTTTGACTTCCTCTTCAAAATAATATCATGAGGGACCAATCTTGTCATTTTTGAAACTTGAAAGACCAAAATTGTCATTTCTTCAAACTTTGATTAGGGACTATTCTTGAAACTTTATGAATCTTCAAGGATCACTCTTGACTTTATGAGCTCAATTAAGACTTTTGGATGCCAAGCTTTGACTTTCGACACTCATTCCACTCTTGTGCTCGTTTTTGCCGGTTTTCATTTGATTTTTGTCCTTTTGTGAAATATCCGTACGTGCACGATCACAAACACAAAAACACCTATTTCTTTGGCATTTGTTAGCATTATTAGTTTATTTGGGTCGGTATTTGGCTATGAAAAGGTATGTGAATTAACACATACCAAGTTTACTAAACGGATTTAAATACGTTTATTATTAGTTATATACTCTTTTCCATTATAATTATTATATTTATATCATAGTAATATTTAAATATGTTTTTTTTATTAACATTACACAATATTTTTTATAATTAAATATTATATTATACTAGTTCGTTGTAAATTATAATAGCGGGTTTTATTTTAAGCGTTTTATATCAAATAGGTTACTGATGTAGCAAAACTAAGCGGTGAAGCTTGTAAACCACGGATCGTTGTCCCAACGAGCGTTGAAATTGATCTAGTCACTCAAGTCGTGAGTTATGTGAGATGAATGGGTTGAAAAGATTTGATTTTGTTTTAGCTATACTACGGAAGGTTTGCATAAAGTTTAAATGAAATAAAGAACGATAAGAAAATAAGTTTAACTACTAGAGAAAACATGAAACTAAGTAAAGCGAAAAGGAAATAAAAGTTTAAACTAAGAAAGAAATAAAGAAAATGTTTTTGTTGTTTTGTATTTAATTAACCAAAAGAAAATTAAACCAAGTTAAAAAGTTCAAAAGAAAATTCTACAGAGTAACGGAACGAATTTGACAAAAGAAAACTCCACTCGATGAACGATGGAGTACCAATAAGCCTAGCTCGGCTCAATAAACAAGACACAACAATGAAAGACTAAGACTCGAAAATTAAAAGAAAATAAAAACCTAAACTCGCTACACAGTAAATATGAAACTCGCTATGTCTAAAACCCTAAACTCGCTATGTATAAAAAGTAAACTCGCTAGACAAATAAAAAAAGAAACTCGCTACCAATGAAAATAAAATTACAAACTCGCTACCTATGGAGAAACCTAACTCGCTACACACTAGTGAACCATACTCGCTAACCTAAATGTAAACCCAAACTCGCTAGGACTTGAGAAATCAAACTCGCTACCATGGAGAAACCAAACTCGCTAAACCTAGATGAAAAATGATACTCGCTAGGGCATAGCCAAGATGAAACTCGCTAGCCAAAATTAAATAGCATACTCGCTATGTAAATAAAACCATACTCGCTACTAAACCCTAAAGGACTCCAAACTCGCTACTAAACCCTAATAACCTACTGGACATATTTTTACGTGAACTTTTTATAAAAACTTAATAAAAACTTATTTAAACTCAATATTAAGCAAGACCAATACTCAAAATAAGCTATAGAAAACACAACTAATCAAAATAAGCAAAACATATTTCTAGGGCTTGTAAATGAAAAAGCTAGTTTCGACTTACAAAATTAAAGATTAAAAAGCTAAAGATAACGACTTTAAAACTTGTAAATACGGGCTAAAACAAATGGGGGGGCGAACAAAAGCTCTCACCAAGCTAGCACAACCCCAAATAAGCTTCAGTCTAATCATAAGGCACGAAAGTTTCTTTTCATGGCAAGGTGGTGCAAGACTTTATGAGGCTTATATTGAATTACCAGATAGAAGTAAGAAGCTTGAATAAGATGAAAGGGAGATGCAAGATAAGCAAAGTAAAAGACTTGGACATGAAAATAAAAAGCTTGTATTAAAACCTTACACTACAACATGAAAATAAACTACACTACTCCTAAGAGGTCCAACCCTCTAAAAATCTAACCTAAACTCACCAACCTTCACAATGAGGCTTAAGCTTCTATTTATAGGCCAAGAGCTTCTAAAGTTTTGACAATGTTGCAACTTAAGCCCTTGAACCTTTACAATTCATGAAAAGAACACTAAAACTTTGTTACAACTATTAAACGTTCATAAAATATAAAACGTAACACTCGGTAACTTGAGGATTTAAGTTGACTCGTATCTCAAAGGTCTTCAAAGATGTAAAAACGTTCACTAGCTCAATTTTGGAAAGCTTCTCATCATGAATATCTTTCAACTTTGATTAAGCGTTTCTTCCATCTTTTTGAGCTTTTAAGAAATAACTTTGTCGACTTGGGCTTTCCTTGAGTAGATTTCATCATTGACTCGACTTTGTGACACTTTTCCACATCTTGTGTTCGTTTTAGGCTTTTAGGTTGATTTTCATGCAATTTATGCAATATCCTTTCTTGCACGATCACAAACACAAAAACAAGATATCTTTGGCGTTTCACGTTAGTTTTTGGTCTATAAATCACTTAAACTAAGGTCAAAAGTATGTGTAAAATAGCACATACCAAAATCCCCCAGACTAAGGTATTGCGTGTCCTCACGCAATGTAATCACGTCACGCCTTAAAGATAAATAATTTCACACCTCTCTTTACTAACTTTGAAAAGTAGCAAAACGTTCAAAGGAGATACAAAATCATTTATTCCCTAAAACGCCCCGGTTTTTCATTTTATTCCATATGCTACTTATATTACACTACTTTAGCTTATGACGGTGTGCTTGACTTTCATTATCTTTCAATAACGATTAAGGGTCATAGAGCGAGAACACGATTCATAGAAAAGTGACCGAATGGATAAAATTCATCGTCCCTGATTTTTCACAAGCTCCCAAACTAAGCGTAAAAACGGATCATTGTTTAATTACAAGTTAGATGCCAACGCTACCCATGGAAGTTACTCGTGTACCGCTTGCTCCCATTTTCCTATATTTGTATCACATTATTTTATTTTTGTGAGAGAAATGAATTTCTTCATAAGCATCTCGTTTTCATAATTTTTAGTCCGATAAAGATACCAAATTCAAACGCTAAGTAGTTATCGATCTTCTCTTAAGAAGGTTTGCTCGAGAAATGTGGTCCACATCAAGGATATTGGATACAT
>LBNU01019117.1:36271-72136 GCA_014162995.1 Artemisia annua
TTAGACGAACAAAATCGCAAAGTTGAGTAACTTATTTGAACATAAAGCTGACGTGGACAAAGTAATAACTCCATCTCCCGGTTACCAGTCATCTGGGTAATCTCAATGAACACATTTATGGTTTTGAGTAACCTAAATGTCAAACCCGTATAGTCCAGTAACCCATTTGAACAAAAAAAAAGTTGGATAATTTAGGTGCACAAAAACGCAAAGTTGGGTAACCCATTTGATATAAAATACCCTTATTTTGATGTATGATATATTGTAATTTCATAAAATCAATAATTAACAACATATTAAAAAAAATGAAAATATTATCCTTATATTATCAATCTAACTATCTTATAATGCATAAAGGCCTACTATTATTAGAATACTTAAAATTAAGCCTTACACATTTCAATGCTAAAAGTACAAGTGATTCAACACAATTAGACATTTAATATCATACTACTTATAGAATTCCCCTCATATTTAATTCTAACATACAATTAATACTAACATTAAATACAATAAATAAAACATTATGTACATTAAATACAATTAATTAACTGATCAATAAATACAATTAATGCACTTATTAAAACACCCCCTACATAAGAAATACAAGTTATCAAGCATATTGTATAACCAATTTAAACACAATTTCCGCATTAAACGTCACTAATACAAATAATAAAGCACATATACAAATATTCAAGCCCGAATGAGCAACGGGCCAAATGGGCTAGAGCCTGAACGGGCACGGGCCAAACGGGCTCAAGCCTGAACGGACAAGAGCCAACGGACACGAGCTAAACGAAAATTTTGATATCCGTAAATTTATTGTCAAAAAGAACATAATAAACTAAAATACATGATTCACCGGAAAATTTTATTTCAGGGTACCCGCAGCTGCAACGCGCGGGGACCCTGCTAGTATGCTTATAATGAATGTAACAGAAAATTGACTCGTCAAATCGTGAATCTCACAAAATATAAACTAGTTTAGAAAATAAGTAAAGTTTTACAAACTCTCAAATTGCAGTTCAAAAAAAAAAAAAGTTTTACAAACTCTCATTTGAGATATACTAGACGATTACATGCACACTACAGCGACTATGTATAGAAGCGTTGATTGATGTTTGCAATCTTTTTTTTATTTACATATGGGTGTGAAGTAAGTGAGAGTGAATAAAGTTAATGATTTAAATTTTAATTAAATATTTAAATATTTAATATATTACATGTCTTATACAAGTAGTAGTATTTTAATCTAACGACATTGCTTATTTTTAAGTTTTAAAATTTTAAACAAATATATATTTTTATGATAAAATCTAGTTTTGAAAAGATGGACCGTTGACCAAAAGCTATGGGCTTGATCAGCTCATAAAGGGTCCAAACCTTTTCAAAACAAGAACAGGCCTACAACGTGTAATTTTTTTTTAAAGCTTTTAACTTTCTTTTATTCCTATTTTTTATAGTTGTTAAAATTCCAATCTGAATTCTGTTATTAGAATCTTACGCATTTACAATACTATAAAGTAAAAACGATTAGATCATAGTAAAATCTTTGGAAGCGTAAGATCTTAATAGGATCATGATCTTGGCCATAGGATTGTAAGATCTCCATCCAATTCGTAATTTGTTCTTACTTTACTCGAACAACAAGCTAAAAAATTATAAAAATTTGTGGATTAAGTTTTATGGATATTTGAATACCGCAGTCCATAATCATAATTTATGCGACATTTTCATGAGATATTTATATAATTTTTTTATAATATATAATAATTTGTAGATTTTTATAATACCACAATGACTATTAAGAAAATGACTTTATAATAGGATCTTAAGATCATGATCTTATCTTACAATTTTGGTTTTGTAAATATAAAAAAAAATGAAATTAGGTAGGATCCTAATCTTTAAAACCTTTATACCTATTTGTAGAGGTAAGCATTGGGCGGTTTAGTACGGTTTTTGGCGAAAGCCAAAGCCCAAACCGAAAGTTGGTTTTGTTACGTTTTCCAAATCCAAACCCTGAAATCTGAATCGAAATTCTGTTTGGTTGGTGATTTTTTATTTTATTTTTATTTTATTATTATTTTTTTTTCAAGTTTTTCACTAAAGGTCAAGATTTTCTAATAGTATAAACTTGATTTTGTAATTTATTAACCGAAATAAAAACTAAATGTAAGCAAGTTTTTTTTTTCATCGAAAACAATAAAACGAGATAGGTGATACATATAAGATTGTCAGGATCCCGATCTTGATCTTAGGATCTTACAATTTTACGATACTGCAAAGCAAAAATGATCCGGATCTTACATAGGATCTTTGAAAGCTTAAGATCTTATAGGATCCCGATCTTGACCATAGGATCTTAAGATCTAATCCGATCCGATCCTACTTTTCTCGGATAACAAACTAGAAAACTACAAATTTCTGGATTATTTTTTGTAAAATTTAAAAAACAACATGTTAGTCTTATTAAACATTTCATAATCATAATTTAGGACAACATTTCAATGGAACAATCATATAATTTTGTGTTTATGATATATAATAATTTGTAAATTTGTATAATATTACAAAAACTATTAAGAAAATGACATTATAGTAGGATCTTAAGATCCCGATCCGATCTTACGATCACGATCTTGCAAAGACGAAAACGATCCTAGTTAGAATCCCGATCTTGAAAACCTTGCATATAACGATGAAAGAAATACTATTTTGGTGTAACAATGGATGTAAGATAAAGAAAAATAAATTTAGTGATTTTTTCATAATGTTAGTTAATGAGATATGTCTTACGATATAAATATATGTATCGTTTATGTTTTACATGTTTGTATATACTTGTTTAAAAAGTTATATGCATATTTTCTAAAGGTTTCGTTGACATTAGTATGGGGCGGTTCCATTTTTTCGGATTGGGCTTACATACAAAACCAAAAAATGAAACAAAACTTTTGGTTTTGTTATAAATGTTAGTTAAAGAGATGTGTCATACATGAGAAAAGTTGAATATAGACCCTAAATTTTTCTTAGACCCAATGAACCAATTACAGCTCTTTATTCTTTTTCTTTTTTTAAATTAAGTATCTCACAAACTATTAATTGTTACGCGAAAAGAATTATACCATCACGACGAGAATTGAATTATCTTTCTATAGAGAGACACTTCTATATATTTTCGACGAACTTTTTTTCGAATTTTTTGTGAGTGTTGAAATTTACGTATGGAGAAATCACACGTGATTCCTAATATACAAATCACACGTGATTCCTAACATACAAATCACATGTGATAAATAGTATGAGGCAGTTTTTTTTTTTGGTGTTTGGTTCGGTTTTTTGGTTTTCTCGCTCACCCTTATTTTTTTGTTCTGGTAATTGAGTTGGCATATATATTTGTTTTTTTGGTGTAACAATGCAAGTAAGATAAAGAAAATTAAACTTTGTGATTTTGTGATAATGTTATTTAAAGATACTAGACGAGTACCCGTGTATAGCAACGAGATTTTTATCAGCACATAGTTATAGTGGTAGTTTTTTTAAACCGTGTATGCATATATGTTCATATAAACCGTGTATGTATATTTGTCTCCGGTTCTTATTTTCCATTTTTTATTTTGAAAGGTTGTTAGACCATGTTTTGGTAAGTTTGAATTAATTAGTTTTTGTTTTTAATTTTTAAGTTTTCAAGATTCAATAATACCTTTTATAGATAGTATAGATATATGTCTTACAAATATAATATATGTGTCTCTTTTGTGTATACTTGTATAAAAACTTATATGCATATTTTTTAAAAGTTTCGCTGACATTAGTATGGGGCGGTTTGATTTTTCGGTTTAAGTTTACATACAAAACCAAAAACCAAATCACCAAAAAATCGCCGATTCGGTTTTGATCTTTTAAAACCCGAAAGTTTTAGTTCGGTTTTTGGTTTTGCATGTAGACCGAAACCGAACCAAAACTTTCGGTTTTTAAAAACTCAAAACCGAATCATCTGATTTTGTGGTGGTTAAGTTTTTTTTCGTCTTTTCTTTGAGTTTTTGTTCAGTTTTTTCTGTTTCCTTGCTCACCCATATTTTGTTTGTTATGCTAATTGAGTTGGCATATATGTGTAAAGTAGATTAGCTAAATAAAGCTCATCTTTAGACATGCCATAACTTTCATTACATCACTCAACTCCCTTTCTCACTCTTAGAAGTTTAGGGTATGACGTTTATTTTTATTTTTTTTCAACTACCAATGATTTTGATGACCCTTGAGTGATTGAAGCTATACTGATGAATTTCCACCACGATGACAATGGCTTTGTTTAATGAGGTTTAAAGAATAAATCTTTGTCTTAGGGCTAGTGTGGTATCTACTTTAATTATTTTCAATTTTTCATGTTCAAGTTTTGTTTTATTTTTTTGTGGACAGGAACCTTGGTATGTAAATCGCAACATTTGCATTGCTCGATCACATTACAAGTTCTACTTACCCAATACAGTGCGTGTTTAAATCCTTTAGATTCCGTTAGATGGCTCTTTATTTGATTAGATCACATTATTAACGTCATAGTTTATTTAATTACCTTTTAGAGTTTGAACAACTTTAGCTTTTCTAATCCTTTGAATTCAGTTAGATCAACCTTTAATTTATTTGCCTCAAAGCTATATTAGTTAGCTTAACTGGCCTCAATATGAAAGGTTTAATGATACCTCATACCTTTGTGAATGATGAATGACATATTTGAGGTATTGGGCCATTTAGTAGGTGGTGGATGCATGAAAGTTTTGGTTGAATCCTTGTGCCATGCATTATTTGGCCCTGAGTAGTTGCTAAAACATTCAATATTCTATTTTTTGTCGCACTGTAGCCACATTCGTTAACCACTCCTTGTAGTCAAGCTCTTTGAGAAACTTTATGATTATTGTCACTGGCTGANAGGGCTCGCGAGCTTTACGAGCCGAGTAACTCAAAACTCGAACTCGACTCGACATCTTATACGAGTAGCTCGAGCTCGAGCTCGACTCGTTTAAAATCGAGTCGAGTCGAATATTTTTCGAGTCGATCTCGAGTTGCTCGCGAGTTGTCTCGGCTCGATTACACCCCCAGTTAAAGAGATATGTCATACATGAGAAAAGTTGAATATAGACCCTAAATTCTTCTTAGACCCAATGAACCAAACACAGTTTTTTTTTTTTTTTTTTTTTTTTTTTTTTTTTTTTTTTTTTTTTTTTTTTTTTAATTTAGTATTTCACAAACCATTAATCGTTACGCGAAAAGAATTATACCATCACGACGAAAACTAAATTATCTTTCTATACAAAGGCACTTCTATATATTTTCGACGAACTTTTTTTTCGAATTTTTTTGTGAGTGTTGAAATTTACGTATGGAGAAATCACACGTGATTCCTAATATACAAATCACACGTGATTCCTAACATACAAATCACATGTGATAAATAGTATGAGGCAGTTTTTTTTTTTGGTGTTTGGTTCGGTTTTTTGGTTTTCTCGCTCACCCTTATTTTTTTGTTCTGGTAATTGAGTTGGCATATATATTTGTTATTTTGGTGTAACAATGCAAGTAAGATAAAGAAAATTAAACTTTATGATTTTGTTATAATGTTATTTAAAGATACTTAGATGAGTACCCGTGTATAGCAACGGGATTTTATAGCAGCACATAGCTATAGTGGTAGTTTTTTTAAACCGTGTATGCATATATGTTCATATAAACCGTGTATGTATATTTGTCTCCGGTTCTTATTTTCCATTTTTTATTTTGAAAGGTTGTTAGACCATGTTTTGGTAAGTTTTAATTAATTAGTTTTTGTTTTTAATTTTTAAGTTTTCAAGATTCAATAACACCTTTTATAGATAGTATAGATATATCTTACAAATATAACGTATGTGTCTCTTTTGTGTATACTTGTATAAAAACTTATATGTATATTTTTTAAAAGTTTCGCTAACATTAGTATGGGGCGGTTTGATTTTTTGGTTTAAGTTTGCATACAAAACCAAAAACCAAACTACCAAAAAATCGCCGATTCGGTTTTGATCTATTAAAACCCGAAAGTTTTAGTTCGGTTTTTGGTTTTGCATGTAGACCGAAACCGAACCAAAACTTTCGGTTTTTAAAAAACTCAAAACCGAATCATCTGTTTTTGTAAAACCCGAAAGTTTTAGTTCGGTTTTTGGTTAAGTCTTTTTTCGTTTTTTCTTTGAGTTTTTGTTCAGTTTTTTTCTGTTTCCTTGCTCACCCTTATTTTGTTTGTTATGCTAATTGAGTTGGCATATATGTGTAAAGTAGATTAGCTAAATAAAGCTCATCTTTAGACATGCCATAACTTTCATTACATCACTCAACTCCCTTTCTCACTCTTAGAAGTTTAGGGTATGACGTTTATTTTTTTCAACTACCAATGATTTTGATGACCCTTGAGTGATTGAAGCTATACTGATGAATTTCCACCACGATGACAATGGCTTTGTTTTAATGAGGTTTAAAGAATAAATCTTTGTCTTAGGGCTAGTGTGGTATCTACTTTAATTATTTTCAATTTTTCATGTTCAAGTTTTGTTTTATTTTTTTGTGGACAGGAACCTTGGTATGTAAATCGCAACATTTGCATTGCTCGATCACATTACAAGTTCTACTTACCCAATACAGTGCGTGTTTAAATCCTTTAGATTCCGTTAGATCGCTCTTTATTTGATTAGATCACATTATTAACGTCATAGTTTATTTAATTACCTTTTAGAGTTTGAACAACTTTAGCTTTTCTAATCCTTTGAATTCAGTTAGATCAACCTTTGATTTATTTGCCTCAAAGCTGTATTAGTTAGCTTAACTGGCCTCAATATGAAAGGTTTAATGATACCTCATACCTTTGTGAATGACGAATGACATATTTGAGGTATTGGGCCATTTAGTAGGTGGTGGATGCATGAAAGTTTTGGTTGAATCCTTGTGCCATGCATTATTTGGCCCTGAGTAGTTGCTAAAACATTCAATATTCTATTTTTTGTCGCACTGTAGCCACATTCGTTAACCACTCCTTGTAGTCAATCTCTTTGAGAAACTTTATGATTATTGTCACTGGCCGAACACCATTCATTGCTGCTTTATAGGTCTTGGTATCTCATCGAGGCTAGGTAAAGATGTCAACTAGTAAACTACTGTAATGATCCTCAAGTTAACAGATATAATCACAAGGTATGCCAAAAGTAGGTCAATTATTAACGAGTACAACAAAAATAGTGATCTAGTGAAAAGTTTTACTAAGTGACTGCTGAACTCTTCTCATTGCAAGCTCATACTAAACATTAAGTAAGAACAGGCGGAGATAACATTTATTCTATGAAGTTCAGACAAAAGTTGGAATACTTAAAATATGAGAGCACTTATTAAGTTATCAGGGGCTGGTTTCATGATAAGCAGATACTTGTTTAATACCCACTTCAAAGTGATAAATTTAGACGGCTACTAATTACACTGTGGCTAAATGTGGCACGATTAGCCATTTTCTGCTCATGGATAGTGCTAAAATCATTACATTGACTTTTCCTATTTATAAATTAGTTTAAGCTACAAGTGCTTCAATGTATTTGCGTGCACTTCTCTTTAAACAAGTTAGTGTCAAACTACTACTTGAGTTCATCTTTTGTTTAAGAAACAGAAGACTAAAAGGTCCATTAAAAAAAGTCAACTTCATTTTGCAAATATTTACCAACAATCAGTCAAACTCAGTGCCCCATATAATGTTTTATTCGCAGACCACTTTTTAGAGCTTTTAATCCGAGCGCATATTCTTCTATCTGCTGCGTGCATTTCGTACATTCAACTTCAGCTTTTTTATAGACTGACAGCAACTTATATTATAGTTTGCGTTATGCGTTATTATTCACTTGAATCTAAAAGCTTTTACCACTCGTTCGACTTAATTTTGTTAGGTTATAAGATGATTGGGGTTTTTAATTTTTATCAGTTGAGATTCTTAGTGGCCATTATATATGACCTGGTCGGGCACTTTTAGACTGTAATAAACCAATCTTTTGCTTATCTACTATCTAGCAGTATGCACTATCAAACCTTAAACAAATCCACAGCTTAAAGCCACTAATCTTTCTTCTACTTTTTCTTCCATATAAGGACATAAATAATAAAATAAGTAAACAACTTAATATATAAATATTTAAAGCAACCCTAGATTTAATAAAACACCAAAATGGTACAGAGGGGTCCCCAAGGTGGGGAGAAAAGACATGCCCCTTGGAGAAAAGTCAAAATGTACATATTTGGGGTTACTTTATTCTTATAGGATCTCAAGTGTGCATGTTTAAAATCCTTAAAGATTGCAAGTTCAGTTTAGCTGGTGATCACCAATTAGTATGATAGACTGATAGTACTATTGTATTACCGCACCTTTTTTGGTAGTCTTATTATGTTTCTTTATATGGTTTTGGCTTTATTGTAGTATTTTATGTGTTCTACCCGTTGTCTGCTTTTTAATTATGCTGGTTTTCTTTTGTTATACAGTAATGTTTTTAAAAAAATGTTTACCTTTTGTACAATTATCAACTCTTTTATGTTTATATGAGTTGGAATTTTGTTATCAATAAGTTCTAGCCTTTCCCTTTGGTTTTCGTTTGCTTGATTCCTTTTATGGAAGCTTACTCGATAATTGAAGACTATTTCTTACAAGTTTGTCAAGAATATATCATTGCTTTCTGTTAAAAAGAACTAGAAAGTTATTACACATCTGTAGATACTGTATTTAAAACAAATCAAACAACGTTTGCTATCAAAACAAGGAGTTAATAATTTCCAACGCAAGCTTCCATCATTGTAGTGGTTGTTATATAAGAAGTTACCCGAAGCCAGTGAGATATTAAAAAGTTTCTATAGATTATTAAGAGTACATCTGATAAGCAAAAGTATCAACTTGCAGAAGAAAGTATGTTACCTCATAATTAAGATGAGCTAGCTATACCATTGCATAAGGCCAAACATGAGTGACATGGAGGCAACTTATGTAGTAGTATTATGCTATAGGAACTTGTAAGTATACAATGCCATTTTGGTTTTAAATGGAACCCAGCTTGTGGACTATGTGCATTGTGATCGATTTATCACATTTCTTGATGCAGATTGGTTAGCGCGTATTATTTATTGTTGGGTCACTGAAAGTACCCAAGTAAGTATGATAGACTGATAGTACTATTGTATTACCGCACCTTTTTTGGTAGTCTTATTATGTTTCTTTATATGGTTTTGGCTTTATTGTAGTATTTTATGTGTTCTACCAGTTGTCTGCTTTTTAATTATGCTGGTTTTCTTTTGTTATACAGTAATGTTTTTAAAAAATGTTTACCTTTTGTACAATTATCAACTCTTTTATGTTTATATGAGTTGGAATTTTGTTATCAATAAGTTCTAGCCTTTCCCTTTGGTTTTCGTTTGCTTGATTCCTTTTATGGAAGATTACTCGATAATTGAAGACTATTTCTTACAAGTTTGTCAAGAATATATCATTGCTTTCTGTTAAAAAGAACTAGAAAGTTATTAAACATCTGTAGATACTGTATTTAAAACAAATCAAACAGCGTTTGCTATCAAAACAAGGAGTTGATAATTTCTAACGCAAGCTTCCATCATTGTAGTGGTTGTTATATAAGAAGTTACCCAAAGCTAGTGAGATATTAAAAAGTTTCTATAGATTATTAAGAGTACATCTGATAAGCAAAAGTATCAACTTGCAGAAGAAAGTATGTTACCTCATAAAGATGAGCTAGCTATACCATTGCATAAGGCCAAACATGAGTGACATGGAGGCAACTTATGTAGTAGTATTATGCTATAGGAACTTGTAAGTATACAATGCCATTTTGGTTTTAAATGGAACCCAGCTTGTGGACTATGTGCATTGTGATCGATTTATCACATTTCTTGATGCAGATTGGTTAGTGCGTATTATTTATTCCTAACAACTAAAAGGGTGGCGAATAACCATCATACGTAGCTAGGGGAAAGAAGATCCTCTTTGTAAGTGATCCATGTAGGCTAATTTAATATGCACCCTTTTTAGATGTCAATTAGTAGAGTATGAGAGAGGTTTATGATGAAATAGTGAAAACATTTACCTAAGAATTTGCAATAATCACTAATGTCTTTAAGTGGCTATTCTTTCAAATGCTATATTGCAATTAAAAAAAATAAATTTAGGGGGAATGGATGTCTATATAAGTACAAGTATTTTAACAAACCATCTCTACTATCACCATTCATTTTGAACAAAAATAAAATGGCAGCTCCCACTCGGTTCTACTTCTTTCTATGTATGGTTCTTCTTTCAATTACAATCTCAGAATCTCGCATTTTGCTATCAAATGAGAGAAATGGAAGGGGATTGATTGAAAAGGCAAATGAGATAATAGAGGAAAGTACTCGCAGACATAATATGGAGAAACTCGGAACTCATTATTATGTCAACAGAAGGAGCCCTGGTGGTCCTGACCCTAAACACCATTAGCGCACCAATAATAAAGAATGTTCATAGGGATTAGGACAATGCCTGAAATGATCAAGCCATGGTTGAATATTTTCTTGTAATCTAACAACATATGGCATGTAAGAGCCACAAATTATATTTTAGGCTACAATCGAGATGTAACTTATTTGAATTGAATCTTAAGAGTTATAGGAATTTTCTCTACTTTTATTTGAGCTCTCGGTCCTTCTCTAAAACTTGGGTCATTTTTGAATATAGAAAGTATGTGTGACCGATAATAACTAACAACTGCTAAACTTGGGTCATTTTCAGCATCTTACACTATTAGTGGTGGTCCATGACTTGATTTGTAGCTCCTGATAAACTGGCTTTTAGTAATATATATATGCTTGTGTAGATACACAGTTGATGCAAATAGACGCTGCATGAATTTGATTTGTTTAAAGACACTTGTTCTTTGTCATAATCCTATTATATCCACCTACACTAATCATTGGTGGTGGGATCTCAGTAGATCCTTTAAGGGATTCTTGCATCAGGATCTTTACTCTTACTTTTATCCCATAACTATTAATATTTGCCTATTTATGAAGCCCAATTTGATCAAGAGTGAATGAAAAAATCGATCGCTAGATTATTGTTCATGGAATAGAATTTGGACTCAAGAATATGATAACATCAGCTACCTTTGGTCCCTCCACTAAACACTATTAATTATTTGCATTTTTGCAGAAAACCGTCCATCGATTCATTATTAGTTTTAAATTCTTTTCAAGATTATCATAATCTTCATCTTCTTCAACCACTAGACACCACCACCACCCAAGCATCCACCCACTACCACCAACCAAACATTAAAAAAAACATGGTTTTAGTATGAATTCAATAATTGAAAAGAACAAAAGGAAATCTGAAACTAAAAACAAACGAAGAAAAACAAAGCTAATTATTCATTCTTTTAGTTACTTAACCTCTAGAGCATGAACTAAATACAAAGAATCAACAATTAAAATTTGTGTATTGCAGTTTATGTCTTAACAAAAGCATATGCCGCCAAATGAATAGTTGTCTTACGTATGTTACTTGCTGACTTTACCACCACTCTCTTTTGGCCTTTTTTGTGCCTTCATACGTATTTTTGCACTTGTGTGCACGTGTGTATGAAAAAGTAATTACGGATCACTATCAACATATAAAGCTCTAACCGTAGAAGATATAATCGTCGCTGCACAAAGGGAATTTGTAAAAACAAAGAACTTTATGCTGCGTATGCAGATTGGCATTAGCAAGAAAGTGGACAAAACAAAGAACTCGTTAGATTCATGTTAAGTTGGAAATGACAAGTATAACTTGTCATCAAGTAAAGCATATTGTGTCGTATCTGTTTCGTGAGAAAAGGAAAAACAAAAACAAAACAAGAAGAAAACAGAGAGGATGACTAGATGATAAACTAAAACTTGCTACTCTTTTGACATTTGTTAAACCGTGGGTTAAAGTGATTTAAATTATTAGTCAATGGTCAATAGACCATTGTATTTTTGCGGTTTCTATATTAGATCATGGATCACATATTATACTAATTACATTGTTAATACAAACTAATGCCAGTCTAAATTAGAGGTCAAAGAGTTATCTGTTTGGATGATATCCTAATTGGACTGGTTGCTATAAGATATTAACACCTTTTAAGCTTTCTGTGATTCTTCATCATCTATGATATTACTATCCACTAACTCCTTTGTCTCTTATTCCTTGATTCTGTCTATATAAAGAATTTTTTGCGATAGCTCTAAGTATCTTCTGCATTTTGCCTCATATACACATCATAGATTCTGTCTATATAAAGAATTTTTTGCGATAGCTCTAAGTATCTTCTACATTTTGCATCATATACACATCAATGGCTAACGTAACCAATTTAACTCTTGTACTCCTACTTTGTTTAGCAGGAAGTTTGTTCATATGTGCTTCGTGTTCAAGAGGGGGGTTTCTTTTGCATGATTTAAATGACATGCAAGTTAGAGAAGATACACGTGGTATCTTGAAGAAATACGGTTTTGATGAACCAATCTTGAAGTATTATTGGAGGAGGGCGATGTTAGAAGGCCTTCCCACGAGACTGGCCCCTGGAGGTCCAGATGCTCATCATCATTAATTGAACTAATTCTGTTCACACATTTTGTCGTCTGGTTTTCATGTTGTGTTCTTTCTATGTTTGCAGATGAGAAATTAGCTAATTAATGAGAACAGATTGGTTTAGTTTTCATGTTGGCTTCTTTATATCTAACTGTGCCATATGCTTGTGCTTATAGCATTAGCTCACTTAAAAAAAAGGTATGCTCCAAATTAGACGCACCGTTAAGTTAAGTTGATTATTCTATGAAATTAGCTCTGAACTATTTGGCCAAAGATCATGATACTTGGCAAGTACCAGTGCAAGTGTGAACACATGCTTGCACTTACCCAAATTGTTTCAGCTCTTGGTCGGATAATTTGTACGATATCTAGCCTATGTGGTTAAGTTAACTCGCATGTATATTTTCAGAATCTTGGATATACCTCTACAAGCAAATATAAATTTCAAAAATATTGAATGTTGAATGAAAGCACCTATAAACAGGTTTGTTGCAATGAAGGTGTGGATCCTAGCTAGAACACTGATCCATAATACGAGTATATGAATTATATATTGGACAGCTTATGATCACATTATTTTGTAAAATGTGGATAACCGGCAATGCTAACCGGCCAAGTACTGCCCAGCATCCTCTATCGTAAAGACCGCTTTAGGAGCTTATAATCACATTTTATGTTTTATTAAAAATCATGCAAATGAGAAGCACAACATAAAAACTGATAAATTAGTGATGAAAACCAATGATGCTCAAAAGAAACATGCATGTGGTGTTATATGGTTGTATCATTGGCTAATCTCTTAGCATAAAGTTTCACTTAGTTGTATGCCTTTGTACGGACTTAAGATAAGTTTTGTTATAGCTTAAAAGTATACTTAAAAATTAGAAAAGAATATTTAAATAGTCAATCAATGTACTTTTATGATAATATATGAAAATCACACCTCACATTCACACATATAAAAACACAACACTTTTTTCGATAAACAAACTACATTCACTGATTATACACTATCCTCCATACCCCGTCCCAGTGAGATTGGGTATGATGTTGTNTTTTGCACTTGTGTGCACGTGTGTATGAAAAAGTAATTACGAATCACTATCAACTTATAAAGCTCTAACCGTAGAAGATATAATCGTCGCTGCACAAAGGGACTTTGTAAAAACAAAGAACTTTATGCTGCGTATGCAGATTGGCATTAGCAAGAAAGTGGACAAAACAAAGAACTCGTTAGATTCATGTTAAGTTGGAAATGACAAGTATAACTTGTCATCAAGTAAAGTATATTGTGTCGTATCTGTTTCATGAGAAAAGGAAAAACAAAAACAAAACAAGAAGAAAACAGAAAGGATGACTAGATGATAAACTTAAACTTGCTACTCTTTTGACATTTGTTAAACCGTGGGTTAAAGTGATTTAAATTATTAGTCAATGGTCAATAGACCATTGTATTTTTGCGGTTTCTATATTAGATCATGGATCACATATTATACTAATTACATTGTTAATACAAACAAATGCCAGTCTAGATTAGAGGTCAAAGAGTTATCTGTTTGGATGATATCCTAATTGGACTGGTTGCTATAAGATATTAACACCTTTTAAGCTTTCTGTGATTCTTCATCATCTATGATCTTACTATCCACTAACTCCTTTGTCTCTTATTCCTTGATTCTGTCTATATAAAGAATTTTTTGCGATAGCTCTAAGTATCTTCTGCATTTTGCCTCATATACACATCATAGATTCTGTCTATATAAAGAATTTTTTGCGATAGCTCTAAGTATCTTCTACATTTTGCATCATATACACATCAATGGCTAACGTAACCAATTTAACTCTTGTACTCCTAGTTTGTTTAGCAGGAAGTTTGTTTATATGTGCTTCGTGTTCAAGAGGGGGGTTTCTTTTGCATGATTTAAATGACATGCAAGTTAGAGAAGATACACGTGGTATCTTGAAGAAATACGGTTTTGATGAACCAATCTTGAAGTATTATTGGAGGAGGGCGATGTTAGAAGGCCTTCCCACGAGACTGGCCCCTGGAGGTCCAGATGCTCATCATCATTAATTGAACGTGTTCACACATTTTGTCGTCTGGTTTTCATTTTGTCTTCTTTCTTTGTTTGCAGATCAGAAATTAGATAATTAATAAGAACAGATTGTTTTAGTTTTCATGTTGTCTTCTTTATATCTAACTGTGCCATATACTTGTGCTTATGGTATTAGCTCACTTGAAAAAAAGGTATGCTCCAAATTAGACGCACCGTTAAGTTAAGTTGATTATTATATGAATTTAGCTAGCTATTTGGCCAAATATCATGATACTTGGCAAGTACCAGTGCAAGTGTGAACACATGCTTGCACTTACCCAAATTGTTTCAGCTCTTGGTCGGATATTTTGTACGATATCTAGCCTATGTGGTTAAGTTAACTCGCATAAGTATATATTTTCAGAATCTTGGATATACCTCTACAAGCAAATATAAATTTCAAAAATATTGAATGTTGAATGAAAGCACCTATAAAAAGGTTTGTTGCAATGAAGGTGTGGATCCTAGCTAGAACACTGATCCATAATACGAGTATACGAATTATATATTGGACAGCTTATGATCACGTTAATTTGTAAAATGTGGATAACCGGTAATGCTAACCGGCCAAGTCCTGCCCAACATCCTCTATCGTAAAACCGCTTTAGGAGCTTATAATCACATTTTATGTTTTATAAAAAAATCATGCAAATGAGAAAACATAAAAACTGATAAATTAGTGATGAAAACCAATGATGCTCAAAAGAAACATGTGGTGTTATATGGTTGTATCATTGGCTAATCTCTTAGCATAAAGTTTCACTTAGTTAGTCACTTAGTTGTATGCCTTTGTACGGACTTAAGATAAGTTTTGTTATAACTAAAAAGTATACTTAAAAATTAGAAAAGAATATATAAATAGTCTATCAATGTGCTATTATGATAATATATGAAAATCACACCTCACATTGACACATATAAAAACACAACACTTTTTTCGATAAACAAACTACATTATATTCACTGATTATACGCTATCCCCAATACCATTCCCGGCGGGATTAGGTATGTTGTTGTTGTTAGTTGTAGAAATGAATGTTAACAATATAAGATATATGTGTGCTTTTCTAAAATTTAAAAAAAAAAAAAAAAAAAAAAAAAAAGTATTTGCAACTATACAATACAAATGAACTAATTTTGCAGTTATATTTCTCCCGGAACATACGAGGTTGTGAATTTTGTGCTAACAACTCTGGTAGTCCTTGCACATTTTGGTACATGATGACCTGCATTATTGATGGTCAGTAAAGTTGTTAATGTCATTATGATTAAGTTATCTTCTTGGAAAGCAAGAGATCGGACATAGCTTTCGTAAACATGCAAATGTATTGGTTACTACTGTGCGATGGATACAAGAGCAAGAACCCAGACTGCCAGACATACCTAGCTTTCTTACACTTAGAAAACCAATTACTAAAACGAAATTAACTTTCTAAATGCATATCAAGCAGATGAAAGTGCAAAATGTTTTAACTAGTACTAGGTAATACAATCGGAAGCACTAAGAAAGCATAGACATGATCCCAAATCGTTGACCAGTAATTATGTATTTCGTAAATCTAAACATGCATATGTTTTGGTTCTATATTTCATGGCTAGACCCTGTTACCCTGCCATGCAAACAGTTATGCGTTGACCTTTTGTCACATGATTATCCTGATGTACGTGCACTAGGATGGAATTTTGTTTTGCTGTCATGAGTTGGTTGATCATAAGAGCAATTCCTGATCACGCCTTCTCTGTTTGATCACGAGTTTGTGGCAGTATATTGTTCTGTAGACTGACCCTCCCCAACCAACGTAGTTCATGCTGGCAGCGGATATGTATGTGATGTTTTTCCTCTCTGCAGTTTGTGGTAGTATATTGTTCTGTAGACTGATTCCCCAACCAAAGCAGTTCACTCTAGCTGTGAATGGCAAATTGGCAATATGTATGTGACGTTTGTGCTGGGAAACCCTCAAACTTGAAACTCATATAAATATGTAGGTTTGTAAACTAGATGTGCCCTTCTATGAGATGAGAGTGAATCAAAAAAATTGCTCATAGATGTAAGTTGCCAATAGTTTGGTAGAAACCGGCAGCAAGTAAGAATCAAACATGAGCAACATAATGCCGATTACATATCAGAAGAAATTCGATGTCAATCAATTTTCCATTCATAAATGCTGCAAACTTTCGTAACATTATGAGATGTTAAACAGATTTAGGCAGTTTACTGTTGCTTTTTCTAGTCAGTTTGTCGTAAATGTAACCAGAACATAGAAGCCATAAAGGTTTATGTAGGTTATCACTTTTAAGTTGTTGTGCATTATTAAGTTAAAATACACAACATGATTTAAATATCAACCAAAAGTTCAGAATGTATCACATCTGTTAGATGCCTCGTATCACATCTGTTAAGACGCCTAAATAAAATGTGAACATCTTGCAGTGAATGCTTGCATGTATGCTAAAAATGATCGTGTAACCTGTTGCCGAACTTGCAATGTTCACTTTTGATCACTAATCAAAAAATAGTTATTAGAACACAAAGAAAATGCCCAGATAACATAACAATCTAACACTCTTTCGGTTCTGCATAAGGGTATGTGGGCAACATCTGCTTTTCCCTTTTTATTGGGCAGGTAAGTAAGCCTAGTGCATCCTGAATGAACACCCGAGCAAAAGAGTACAACAAAAGTTTCAACCAATATCCAAAACTGTGACAATTTCTTTTAAACACTTAGAATGATGGTCTTTACTGGTTGGCAAACTTGATTCCCTTCTCGATAGATGACTTTAGCTCGGGCAAAAGAGCTTCCAAACCTTGTTTCTCAAAGTCATTTAGAGCGCCCAAGCCTAGGACTTCCTCAACACCGTTCCTACCAAGTCTCACCTGTATGAAAAAAGCATTTATTACTCATAAAAATCACATTAACTTGCATATAAAGAAAAGAAAAGCCTTGTGATTTACTACAAGTGACAAGCACATTATGGTATGATATTTCAAGTTTTTTTATTTTTTATTTTGCAGGAGGAAAAAAAAAAAAAAAAAAAAANAAAACAGACCGAAAACCGAACCAAGCCGAACCGGTACGGTTCGGTTTTCGGTTCTTTATATTTATGATTTTCGGTTCGGTTTGAGCCAAAACCGAGAAAAACACACCTAAACCATATAAACCGAACCGAACGGACCGACCCAAACCGAACCGAGTCACTTGAGTTTGGTTCTCGGTTCATGTCTCCCACAAAATCGGTTTTCGGTTCGGCTCTGACCCGATGCTCAGCCCTACGGCGTAAAGTTTTTTCCAATGACCCCAAGAAATGGTGGAATTAGAAAGAGAATTATAAAGAGATAAAGAGTAATAGTGAAAGTACCTTTGAGGCAAAGAAAGGTAGTTCGGTCACGTTTGATTGCACAAATGAGCATTCAACGACATCCGGGACACCGTTAAGTCCCTTCAAACAAGCATCAGCAAAGATTGCTCCAGCATAACTGCACAAACCAACATGAAAATCAGCATCTTTCTACATGTAAGCATAATCAACTAGACATTCTAAACATGAAGAGATATATTGGCTAATATATAACCATTTGAGCAAAAAGTTATCTTTTTGTGTGCTGCAAGCTTTAACAACAGGAAAATATCATTAAAATGAACATTTGCTTGCAACTCACACTTGACCAACATTAGAAAAACATGCATCACAACAGAGTGGACCCCTACACTAACTAGGATGAGTGATATAAATGCATCATACAAAAAATTCAGGACTTACGCCATTGAGAGTGTAGCAGAACCCTTTCCAGCCTTTGCCTCCACAACTTCCGTTCCACCATCTTGAGTACGTTTTGTTAGAGCAACTATATCGTCATGAGACAAGCCATTTGCTTGTGGTGTAGCCTAAATTTAAACACTCGTCAGACCATACACCAACCATTACCAATGACACTTTTAAGCAACAGATGTATACTATACGTATAACCATGCAATACCTGAGAAAACAATGGAAGAATGGTCACACCAGCGTGTCCACCAACAACAGGCACATCCACAACTGAAACAAATAAATTAGCAAATTAAATAATCTAAACTATTCAAAAGTCTTTCGATTTAACAGATGATTAGAATGTGAATAACCCTACCAGAAACTGGAACATTGGCCTTTCCAGCATAGAAAGTCTTTGCCCTAACAACATCAAGGGTGGTCACACCGAACAGCCTTTTCTCATCATAGGTACCAGCTTTCTTGAAGACCTCGGCAGCAATGGGTACAGTCGAGTTGACAGGGTTACTGATCATGTTAACCAATGCCTGAATATAGCAAGATTGTCAAATCGTTATATATTACAAGGGAAAGTACACAGAAACTTACCATAAAATGCCAAATTTGCCAATGCAGAGTATCCGATAGTTTCTCATTCATCAAAAGGCAACTTAATTTTTGGCCAAAAGAAGTGAATTTTTATATTTGACCAAATAAAAAAGTGAAATTCGATATTTGACAAATTTAAGGACTCGAACTTTTTTCAAAAGTTTTCAATTTTGAAGAAAAGTCTTTTTTTTTATCAAAACTAGATTTCATAGTTCTTCTTTCTTGTAGATTGAAATTACGCTACCTATTGGTGAACAAAAAGTATTGCATACCCCCACATTGGAATATTTGATAATTTATGTTACCTTTCATGGAACTTTTCCATATTTATAAACACAATCAAGGTAAGTAAGTACTTACATGAGGACAGTACTTGGCGATAGCTGTGCACAAACCCTTGACAATACCGGCATTGATGTTGAAAAGATCATCACGAGTCATACCAGGCTTCCTTGGTACACCAGCTGGAATAATGACAAGATCGGCTCCTTCCAATGCCTTTCCCAAATTCTCTTCGCCCATGTAACCAACAGCCTATATAACAAAAGCACCAATTAATCTCATCTCAACAAAATCAAACCTAACTTTCACAATTCACAAACATTAACACTTCAAGAAGCTACCTTGTAAACCAGAAAACACCAAAATACACTAAAACGTAACTAAGGGGGTGTTTGTTTAAGCTTATTTATGGGCTTATGAGCTTGTATGTTTTCGGCATATGTTTCATAACTGTCATTTTCTTGGCTTATATAAGTTTATTATGTCATAACAAACTTATATAAGCGCACAAGTTTCAAAATAAGCTGAAAAAATTAAACTTACGAAATATAAGCCTAAAACATATAAGCTAATTAGCCCATAAATAAGCTTAGGGGGTGTTTGTTTAAACTTATATGTGGCTTATTAGCTTATTTGTGTCATATATTTCATAAGCCCCAATTTTCCGGCTTATTTTGAGACTTGTGGGCTTAAATAAGTCTATTGTAATATGATAAAACTTATATAAGCCCAAAAGTCTTCAAATAAGCCAGAAAATCCGGGCTTATGAAATATAAGCCGGAATCCAATAAGCTCATAAGCCCACATATTAGCTTAAACAAACGCTCCCTTAAACAAACACCCCCTTAAACAAACACCCCCTAACTAATCACTCAACTTCACATTACAGAAAAAACAAATACATTTCGACTTCGAAAAAAAAACTCATAATTTCACATAACATCAATACTTCAATAAGATGCGATTTAAACCGAGTATTGCAAATATACGCCTAAACATAATTTAACTAGTTACTACTTAACAGCCTCACATTGTTACTAAACAATTTATAACAAAAATATATACAAATAAATAAATAAAATATTAATTACAACACCAACACATTAAATCGATCATATTATATAGATCAAAACAAAACCAACTAAAAAAAAAAAAAAAAAAAAAAAAAAAGGGACTACCTGGAGACTGTGTTAATGTGGCTGACCGTCAGCAGCAAACACCAGGAGTACCAAGCAATATCATACAAAGACAAGCTTGGTGAAACCCAAAGGATTCAAACTTCATGAGAAGTGAGAGGGCTGTTCCGATACCACCGGCGGCACCTAAACGACTACATTGCGCTCCGGTCGCTGGATTCCGGATGAGAAGGTGCGGTGGATCAGGGTGGTTGATGATTTGGTTGAGGTTTAGTGAGAGCTGATCGGAGTGATTTCAACATGGGCGGTCCTCATTTTTTTTTAGAGAGAGAAAGTGATTTGAGGGTTTAGGTGAGGGAGATGATGATGAAATGAAATGAGATTGTGTGAAATGAGCCACAGGTGTTGCTTTTAGTAGTTGGAGATATTGGCTTTAATGGTCCTTTATCTATTGTTTTCTTTTCGTTTAGGATTTTGCTTTTTGTTAACGTTTACTGGTTTACACGTTCTGTTACGAGGTAGATATGTGAAAGGAAATGTTTAGACTGGTTGAGTGTCGTGTTTAGTAGAGTGGTTATTACTTTTGAGGACTTGGTCATTTTCTTTCAAAGTACCTTCTTTTGAAAATAATTGAGCTTTCCTAAAAGTAGCTGTGAGCTGTAGCCATAGCTCACTGCTCACCGCTTACAGCTTTTTAAAGAAGCATTAGAAAAATGAGTTTTCCTAAAAAAAAAATAGCAAAACTCACCGCTCTTTTGCCAAACGAACACTAAAAACAAAAAGCTCGTTACTCACCGCTCATCGCCCCAAAAAGCTCTGCACCAAACATATAGTCACCATAACAAGGGATGCTATGTTATTGAGAATTTGGAAGTTTTAGTTTTCATACTCGTATAAAATACTCTCTCCGTCCCATATTAAGTGTCCACTTTCATAATGCACAAAGTTTTAGGAGATTCCACTAATTAAACTCTCCACTAATCAAATATTAATTTTACCCACTAAAGTCTCATTTTATTGGTTGAAAGGTACAAGTGGACACTTAATTTGGTACATCCAAAGATTCCATTGTGGACACTTAATAAGGGAAGGAGAGAGTAAGATAAGATAAATAATGTAGATAAACTTAATCTTAAGAGTCAAAACACTTATGGCATTTGTTAGTAACCAAAAATAACAATTGTTTTCAATTTTTCATAGTACATTTACAAATCATAGTAAAGTTGAAGGGCCATTTCTTTGAAATTGCTAAAAAGATTTGGAAAGGAAACCAACACAGCCGATGGGGTTCGTGATTCCCGAGGTTATTTTCACTGCTCGTCACTACCATTGTTTTCAATTTATTTATTCCCCAAGGACCCTAACGGTATATTCTCGTAAAAATTCGTTCAGTTTTTCCATAGATGCATTTGATCATCTTTAAAATTGCAATTGCTTAACCTGTCACGATAAATTTGTTACTGGACACCTATATTTAATTAACACAGTGCTTTTAATTAATTAGTTTTGAACAACCACTATACAAACAAGAAAGTTTGCGTAATCACCTCAAATTAGTTTGCACATGACAGAAATTAAACCTTACGTGAGATAATCATATATTTAATGTTAAACTTCAAGTGAGATAATCATCAGCCTTTTATTTAGGGCGTGTTTGTTATGCTCCATTTGACTTTAGGATTTGGCACGAAAGTATTAAAAATTGTTTGGTAGACATACATAAGTTTTAAAAAGAGAAATGCTAGACTCATATAAATTTTATTAAAATATTCTCACATGCACATGTAGCAAATGAGATGCATCAATCAAATTTTATTGTATTTTATTTTTCTTACTTTCACTCCTCATATTTAAACGACGTGTATAAATTGTTTTGTAAAATTTGAGTGAGACTAGCATTTCTTTTAAAAATTGTAATCATGTCGGATATAAAGGGTTCTACAAATTCACCCACACTTGTCACGTTTAAGGCAATTACCATCTATTGTAGACTCACGACAATTTTTAACACTAATTTTTTTTTCTTTCTCCTTTTTGTAATATTTTAATAATAAAAATATTAATTCAAATCTTATAGTACTAATATATTAATTATATTTTCTCTCTTTTACATTAAATCAAATCTAAATATTAATATTAATCATAATCTAAATTCAAATCCGAATCATAAACTCATCTAACAAACCAAACGGACAATGTTAAACTCTAGATTCTTCAAAAAAACTTACACTACAAACCTTGCTCAAATGATATACACGCTCATAATCTCTACTCAAGCATGTCATACAAACATAACATCTTGAATAAATATATGATTTAAATAAAGTCTAAACGTATGTCAAAAACTTTGTATACTAATCACCATAATGGACTTTTTCTATTTTCGATGGTTGAGATTGACTCAATTTCTAATACTTTTGAAGGGCCAAAACCATGCTGTTTACATTTTTATATTTATTATTTCAGAACGTATAAATTTAGAGATGGAAAAGGGTTCTTATCAAGAAAATAAAATAAAGTAGGAAAGGCGTGCACAAAGTTGAATAAATATCAATGAACAATATACAACCACGAAGCCATTGGAAGTCTTTTCATTTACAACCTGTATTTTGTTAAAAGTGGGACAGAATAACATTTATTTTTTGCACTAGAAATGCCCTTTGCAGTTTGCACCCAACAAATAATTTTGATTCATGTTCCTTACTGATTGTATCAGGTGTAAAGCTAAAGAGAGATAAGAAGACTTAAATAAACAGATATACTAGGTCTGTTAGCGGTGAGTGTTGTGATTTTTAATGCTCGTTTAGTAAGCGGCAAGTAGTTTTATCTATTTTCTCGGAATGTTCCTTTTCCAACACTCTATTAAGTATCATTTAGGAGCGTTGACCATTTAGTAGTGGTTTTACACGTTATAATTACAATTACTGCTCATATCTATTGCTTAGTAGCTCACTTACTGCTGTATCTTTGCAAAACACACCTACAATCAACAACTGACATGACTAACCAATTTTATCACAGCTAATGATCAATATTCACAACAATATATTGAAATCGACGTGCATCAAATATAATAACTATAACGGCTTGCAATGAAGCTGACAACTTGACAAGATAACATTGTAAATTGTCCAAACTATGTCATGCAGTCTAACATAAGAAATGTTCTTATTAGAATAGTCAATGCACTTTCGATACACCAAAACCATAAAGGCCTGCAGTTTACATCCAAAAATCTACTATATAACAAAGGGCAGAAGCCATATAATCTTTCACACATTCACTTTTGGTGTCTGCGATACAAAACTTCATTGGTTATGCAACCCAACTGTCATATACCTGTATTTATGCACTTATATAACACAATAGGCCTGCATATTTCACAACTATTAGAGTCATCTAACAATGCTTCAAGATTTGAATAATATAATGCCCAGAAAAATTAGCTGTGAAAGACAAGAGTCAAGGGTATATGTTTTGGGGTCGAGCCTAGCGTTCATGGTTTGTGTGACAATGTTTGTGTCACACTGTCATGCCTACTCAAACTTGAACTTGATAAAACTTGACTTGAACATTACTCAGCAAAAATTTGGGTGTTTTGTAAATAAGATAGAAATATAAAACAAAGATACTTTCTTAAACATACCTAATTAACACATGCAAACACCAGACTTGACACCTTACTAGCTACCAAATGGTTGTTGCATGAAGTTGTTCTAATCTATTGCTTGCAACTCAAGCCAAAATCCCACTTGGCTATACACACATATATAATCAGCATAAAACAAATTCCTAAGATCAAATTCAACCACCATCCTTAAAATGACAGCTTTACTCCCCACAGATCGCCGGAATCAATACCTTTTCCCTGCTGCACTCGCCTCACTTCTTTTCATTGGGTCTCTACGAATAGCCTTAGATAATTTGAAAAATAACTACCATAACCATGAGTATTTTGGTCCACAGAGTGGTGGATATCGAGTGGTTAAAAGACCACCTATTCGCGTTTCGGATGATGAAATCATAGATAATGGATGCAATGTTTTTGAAGGAAAATGGGTTTGGGACAATGAGTCTCACCCATTATATACAGAGGAAAGTTGTCCACTTTTGGTCAAACAAGTGACTTGCCAGAAAAATGGGAGGCCTGATTCATCATATCAAAACTGGAAATGGCAGCCTGATGGATGCAATTTACCAAGGTCAAAGTCAAAGTCAAAGTTGAACCGATTTTGATTTGATTTTTTGGTGTTTAATGTTTGTAGGTTGTAACTTGGGTGTGTTTTACGGTTTTTGCAGATTTAATGCTTTGAAATTGCTGGAAATTTTGAGGGACAAGAGGCTCATGTTTGTAGGTGACTCTGTACAAAGAAGCATGTTCGACTCCATGGTGTGTTTGGTTCAGTCTGTAATTCCGGAAGGGAAAAAATCACTTCAAAAAGTTCCTCCTAGAAAGATTTTCAGAGCTGAGGTAATTCATAACCAGTCTCTCATTACTTTCCTAACTCTGTAAATACCCGTCCGGCGAACATATAGTATGTTATGCAATTTCGTACCTCACCTAAAGGCTTAGGCCAACAGCACACATGTGGTCTGGATATAAACATGCTAGGAAGGAAAAATGAACCGACTATTCATTTTTTTGACAGATCAAAGGTTTGGGTCAAAATATGAAATTTATATTTATATGCAGGTCATATGAGACCAGTTAAATAGGTCAACACCAGCATCTTTTTTTAGAATTAATACATAACTTAGGTATTAATATGGTCATCAAGTACTATACAATTAGACCATGAACCCATTTAACTGCTTTCCCACCAGGTTACTGAACTTTTTAGTTTTTTTTTGGATATTAGGACTACAACGCATCTATCGAATTCTACTGGGCTCCTTTCCTAGTCGAGTCTATTTCAGATCATGCAACAAATCACACAGTAATGAAACGTCTAGTCAGGCTCGACTCCATATCTAACCACAGCAAACAATGGGAAGGAGTCGATATGCTGGTTTTTGAAAGCTACGTATGGTGGATGTATAAACCCGTAATCAATGCCACGTTAGTTCTCCATCCTTGACATTAAATTACTCAACATTTCAGTATTAGAAGAAAAAGGGAACTCAGAACTTATAATGAAGAAAAGTGAAAAATTACAGGTATGGGAATCTAGATAATATCCAGGAGTACAACGTAACCACAGCATACAAAGTAGCAATGGAAACGTGGGCAAACTGGATCGAAACCAGCATCAACTCTCATACCCAGAAGGTGTTTTTCATGACTATGTCTCCAACACACTTATGGTTAGTATAATAGTATATTACCAAAATACCCTTGTCATGTATAATAAATAACAAAAAACTAACAATGAACATCCAAGAATTACAGGAACTGGGAATGGATGAAAGGAGACGGTGGGAACTGTTTTAGTGAGTCCCAACCCATACAAAAGCCATATTGGGGAACTGGTTCAAATCTTGATATTATGGGTATTGTCAAAGACGTTTTGGGACGGATGCAAGTTAATGTGAGATTAATAAACATTACCCAACTCTCGGAATATAGAAAAGATGGTCACACGTCGGTTTATGGTGAACGGAAAGGAAAACTGCTGACAAGAGAGCAGAAATCGGATCCAAAAAATTATGCAGATTGTATCCATTGGTGTTTACCAGGAGTTCCTGACACATGGAATGAAATTTTGTATGCAGTTTTGTTACAGGATTATCGCAAATTTTGATATTGTAGAATATACAACACAACAAGATTGATTAATGTACATGTGTTTTTGTCTCAAGAAGTCAAAATCGAAACAAATGTGAAGTAAGGTGCTCAAAAAGCTGTCAGACACCTGAACCAACCAACCATTCACTCAAAACCACCATTCCACAACTACAATCAAAATAAGTATTCACTCAAAACATTCCCTCAAAACCACCATTTCATAAAGCTGTTTTTGAAGTAACTATCAAACAGGGAACATGTAGGTGATTACAAGCAACAGCCCAACAGACTTAATAAAGCAATATTAAAATATGTGAGGTAATAATCTTTTCATTATGTTTAATTGATGTTCATGAATACAATGAAAAGGAATATATAAGGACTAGAAGTGCTGTGATATCTAATACATCACAGCCATGTCTCTCTAGTACCAAGCATATATAGCAAACAAAGGATTCAATGTGGTAATACATATGCTAACACTTAAAAGATCATTACAGAAAGTAATAAATAAACATAATAAGTTAATAACTCTTAGCAATCACATATATCCAGATGAAACTGAAAGCCGACAAAAACAATTATAAGATCATACAAACATATAATGTGATTCAAACAGTGACTCTTTTACATTCAAAGACACTCTCGTGCAGAAACCAGGACTGCTAGATATAATTATGGTATACAGCAATTTGGAGCAGTGTGTCAGCGCATGAAATTTGGCAGTTTTATTCGCAAAAACATCTTCATTCACTAACAGGCGATTGTATTTGCAAAGTTTGTTCACTTTCGTTAATATTGGTTTTAAAACTAGCTATGTTTATTGGTTGTAATTTGGATATTATGTGTACTTTGGATACTAGCGTTGGTGTTGGTATTGTCATTTTTTGTTTATGTGTACAAGGTGCATTTTGTTCAAAAATGATTAGAGTTTACTTGATGTTGAAAGGTCGGAACAAGTGAACAACTGAACAATACATATATGATGGTAGTAAGTTCAATGAATCATTCAGCTCTCTAACGTGGCTCCCACAAAAACACCAGAGGAGTTTTCGTTCCTTTGTTTCCCATATTATTTTCCACTCATTGCATAGTGGGCAATACAGAAAAGTGTGGGAAGACGTTACAATTCTTAAATCTATTCACCAAACCTCTTATGAAAAGTAGTTGACACAAATATACATATAGGTAATAACATCCTAGAGTAACTAGTGTCCTATTTGGCTTAATCATAGATTATTTTCTAGATGTGTCAATCTCTCCATTCGTAAGAACTGAGCTGCATGACTTAGCATATCTAATATGCCCTGCTATAACAAATTTGCAGGAAAGCGTATTTTCGGATAACAGGGAAACATAAACATTTTTATGTATGGCCATTATGAGGCATAGAAACTAAGATATCCTTTTACAAGAGGACTGAAACAATGAGAGCATAACAAACAAAATTGAAAGGCATAAAACTTGTCTATCAGAATCTAGTGTGATCTTTTATACTCTCAGATTTATTGACTATCATCATACTCATAATAAATAAAAGGAAAAAACATACAGGAAACAAGCTCATATGAGATAATTAATACAGCAGAAAGCTAACAAGCCACAAGATAGTGATGATTGCTGATCTCTACCACTAGGAGTCCAAAGAAAAATCATACCAGGGTTCAAATAACTGATGGTTAATCAATAACAAGCACCAATATACATGTCAAACCAAAAGAAAAACCACCCGACACTACCACAGCCTGTAATAAACAGGTTTTTAAATGCACAACGTGTTTTAGGGGGAAGGCAATGAGGTTGTTGTGACTAAAAGTAAAGCCGGCGAGAAGGGAGGCGCTAATTTAAAAAAGAAAAAGAAATATATTCACACAAAAATATTTTAACAAATAAGATTAAAGACAGAACAATTTTTACGCCCAAAAACCTCCATTATTAGTGATTCAAATATAAATTGTATCAAACAAAAAACAATCAACCAGATGTTACATATGTTACAAAAGGCAAGAGAGAGCAGATACATCATTTATAACTTAGATGGAATATTTATACCTTTTATTCTGCTCTTGGGTTTGGTCAGCAGAGCCAGATGACAAACTATAGTGAGCACTTTCAGGATAACCTCCAGAAAACCCTCTCATAGACCTTGGTGACACGACATAGCGTGTTCTCTGTCCCGAACCACCAGATCCAGTGCCTAAACCCACTCCTCGACTACTACCCATTCCACCATGGCNATAGATATAGATATAGATATAGATATTAAAATATGTGAGGTAATAATCTTTTCATTATGTTTAATTGATGTTCATGAATACAATGAAAAGGAATATATAAGGACTAGAAGTGCTGTGATATCTAATACATCACCGCCATGTATCTCTACCAAGCATATATAGCAAACAAAGGATTCAATGTGGAAATACAAATGCTAACACTTAAAAAGATCATTACAGAAAGTAATAAATAAACATAATAACTCTATATCACATATATCCAGATGAAACTGAAAGCCGACAAAAACAGTTATAAGATCATACAAACATATAATGTGATTCAAACAGCGACTCTTTTACATTCAAAGACACTCTCGTGCAGAAACCAGGACTGCTAGATATTAATATGGTATACATCAATTTGGAGCAGTGTGTCAGCGCATGAAATTTGGCAGTTTTATTTGCAAAAACATCTTGATTGACTAATTGGCGATTTTATTTGCAAAGTTTGTTCACTTTCGTGAATATTGGTTTTAAAACTAGCTATCTTTATTAGTTTTACTTTGGATTCTTACTATCGCGTTGGTGTTGGTATTATCATTTTTTGCTTATGTGTACAAGGTGCATTTTGTCCAAAAATTATTAGAGGGTTTACTTGATGTTGAAAGGTCGAACAAGTGAACAACCAAACAATACATATATGATGTAGTAAGTTCAATGAATCATTCAGCTCTCTAATGTGGCTCCCACAAAAACACCAGAGGAGTTTTCGTTCCTTTATTTCCCATATTATTTTCCACTCATTGCATGATGGGCAATACAGAAAAGTCTGGGAAGAGGGTACAATTCTTAAATCCATTCACTAAACCTCTCATGAAAAGTTGTTGACACATATATACATATAGGATTGCTAATAACATCCTAGAGTAACTAGTGTCCTATTTGGCTTAATTATAGATTATTTTTTAGATGTGTAAATCTCTCAAGCATTCCTAAGAACTGAGCTGCATGACTTAGCATACCTAATATGCCCTGCTATAACAAATTTGCAGCAAAGTGTATTTTCGGATAACAGGGAAACATAAACATTTTTATGGATGGCTATTTTGAGGCATAGAAACTGAGATTTCCTTTTATAATAGGGCTGAAACAATGAGAGCATAACAAATTGAAAGGCATAAAATTTGTCTATCAGAATCTAGTATAATCTTTTATACTCTCAGATTTATTGACTATCATCATACTCATATTCAAAAAATAAAAGGAAAAAACATGCAAGAAACAAGCTCATATGAGATAATTAATACAGCAGGCGGACATCAGAAAGCTAACAAGACACTAGATATTGATGATTGCTGATCTACCACTAGGAGTCCAAAGAAAAATCAAAGTAATACATTACTAGGGTTCAAATAACTGATGGCTAATCAATAACAAGCACCAATACACATGCCAAACCAAAACAAAAACCACCCGACACTACCACAACCTGTAATATATTCACACAAAAATATTTTAAATGCACTAAAAGTAAAGCCGGCGAGAAGAGAGGCGATAAAAGAAATATATTCACACAAAAATATTTTAATTTTAACAAATAAGATTAAAGACAGAACAATTTTACGCATAAACTTCAAAAGGAGAATGTACATAACCCAAAGAACCTCCATTATTAGTGATTCAAAAATAAATTGTAATCAAACAAAAAACAATCAACCAGATGTTACATATGTTACAAAAGGCAAGAGAGAGAAGATACATCATTTATAACTTAGATGGAATATTTATACCTTTTATTCTGCTCTTGGGTTTGGTCAGCAGAGCCAGATGACAAACTATAGTGAGCACTTTCAGGATAACCTCCAGAAAACCCTCCCATAGACCTTGGTGACACGACATAGCGTGTTCTCTGTCCCGAACCACCAGATCCAGTGCCTAAACCCACTCCTCGACTACTACCCATTCCACCATAGCTTGCGCCACGGTCACCATATCTATCACCTAACAACGCCTCTCCATCACCAGTTGTTCTATCATAGCTTGAGCCACGGCTACCATATCTACCACCCAACAACGCCTCTCCATCACCCGCTGTTCTATCATAGATTGCAGCATGGCCACCATATCTATTAACTAACTCCGCTTCTTCATCACCAATTGTTCTATCATAGCTTGTGCCACGACCACCATATCTATCACGTAACAATGCCTCTCCATCACCTGTTGTTCTATCATAGCTTGCATCACGGCCACCATATCTATCACCTAACAACGCCTCTCCATCACTTATTGTTCTATCATAGCTTGCACCACGGCCAGCATATCTATCACGTAACCACGCCTCTCCATCACTAATTGTTCTATCATAGCTTGCACCATGGGCACCATAACTAACACCTAACCGCGCCTCTCTATCACCAGTTGTTCTATCATAGCTTGCATCAGGATCACCGCCCGTTCCACCATAGATTGCACCACGTTCACCAAGATGTGACCCACCAAACCCACCAGCGCTTCCATATGGAGACAAGCCTGACCCATACCTAAAATTCAAATTCAAAAGCTGATCTGAATGCCGCAAAGGTGATCCTTGGCCTCCACCACCATAACCAGAGATACCAACAGGCTCTCCTGTTACTCCTAATCCACCCGAAATACCACCATAGGCAGAAACACCGCTAGGTCCTCCACTGTCAAACTGTGAACCAGAACCACAAGAACCCTGCGTCAAATTTGGATGGGTCGAATTCAGTTCATCCGGCCCAACCCCATCATCTGATCCTCGAACCTGAACTGGAGCAACCATTTTGCCCTCTTTTACTTTTTTATCAGTCTCACGTTGACAATACAACCGATGCCCATCAATAATCTTTTTAGGATCAACCAAACACGCATCAGCACTTTCCACATCCTTATAAACAATAAAAGCACGACCCTTAAGAAACTTGCCCGTATCTTTATCAGTTCCAAACGGTCCTCTTTTCACTTCCCCATACTTCGAAAAATGATCCAACAACGTCTCTTTCGACATATTAGGTGGCACATTATGAATACAGATTTTCTTAACCAACTCACCCGCTTCTGGAATCACAGGTTTCGGTCCAGCCACTTCGCTAGGTTTCCCTTTTTTACCATCAATGTCACGATTATCACGAGAACAATACAACTGACGCCCATTAATGAACTTTTTACTATCAGCCAAACACGCATTAGCCCCCTCTACATTCTTATATATAATAAACGCAAAACCTCTAAACTTACCCGTACGCTTATCAAATGGAAACGGTCCATCAGCCACTTCTCCATACTTCGAAAAATACTCAAACAACTTATCTTTCGTGATATCATACGGCACATTCCCGATATAAATTCTAGTCGACTGAACCTCTCCTTGAACCTCACGCTTAGGTCCATCCACTTCCTTAGGTTTCACTTTCTTGTTTTCAAAATCACGATCACAATACAACCAATGCCCGTCAATATTCTTCCTAGGATCAACTAAACACGCATTAGCCCCTTCCACATCCTCATAAACAATAAAACAAAAGTTTTACTCAACTTCCCCGTATCTTTATCCGTCGGAAACGGTCCGGTCTTCACTTCCCCATACTCCTTAAAATGCTCCAACAACCTCTCTTTCGTCATATCCTTCGGCAAATTCCCAATATAAACTCTACACGCCTCCGTCCCTCTCACTCCATTCACCTTAACCGCTCCCTCCCCTCCATCACTATCTTCGGCAACATCACCATAATCATCGTAGCCATTACCACGTGTACACCTCAACAAATACCCGTCAATCTTCTTAACACACTTCACAAGCGCAGCCATAGCACCTTCAACGCTCCTATACAAAAAAACAACCAATCCATTCCTTTTCCTAACCGGCCCTCTCTCAATCTCCCCAAACTCCCTAAAACACTCCAACAACACTTCGGCACTCATACCATTCGGAACATCGCTAACAAACACAACGCGCGACACATTCCCCCTCTTACCCTCACCCGCACCCGGAACCCTACCTCTATCTACATTCAACGCACTAACAGTCATCCTACCATCTACAACCTTAACAGGCTCCTTTAACGCTAACATCGCACTACCTACATTCCTAAAAATAACATTCCCATACCCTCTACCTTTACCTTTCTTAGTTACCGCAACTTCCGCTTCCTCGAGTTCGCCGTAGGCGGCGAACACAGACCGCAAGGAAGCGGAAGTTGTTCTAAAGTCCAGGCCTTTGACGTAGAGGTGTCGTTGTGTTACGTCATTGTCCGCGACTGCGCGGACAATGCGGAACACGTCCGGGTGGATTAAGGAAGCGGTTACGATGATTTCGGAGAGGTGTTGGGGTGGGAGTGGTGCGAGTACTTTGCGGATGTCGTCGGGTGAAGGTGGGGGTGATACGACATCGTTTTGGTCGTCTAGTTTTCGTTTTTTGGTGTTGGTGTCGGAGGGATTCATTGTGATTGGAATTGAGAATGAAACCCTAGGAGTGTTTGATCGGTTTTAGTTGGTTATATAGGTTGTTGTTGCCGGTGAAGCAAATAAATAGGTTTTGTTTTTAGAAAGAGGTTAAACATATTCTAAAGTGTTTGGGTCTTCAAACATAATCCCAACAATTACTAGTTATGAACAAACCAATCCTTTTCATTTAGCTTTCTATCAATTTTTCACATTTTTTGAAAAAACAACATATTTTACAAACAATAAATCTTCAAACTGCGGAAAAATGCACCATCAATTTTTCATGATGATGTTGTTGTTGGTGGTGGTGGTGTTGGTGTTAGTGTTAGTGTTGCTGCTACTACAGTTGTTGTCGTCGTCGTTTATTTCATTGTTACTTGTCGTCGTCGTCTTGTAATTTCGTTATTTTTTTTTTGCAAAGCATATTAATTATTGACTTGACAACTCAGAATTATCACGACAATGATTTGATAACTCACATCTATCATTAGTTTATGACGTGTATTATTCATCACAAAATCTGACACAGAATAAACAAGTCATGTAAACTCTTTCACCAAATTCGTCTATAAAAGGTAGTTCAAAACAACATTCATCAAACTTATGTATACTAACGAAGAATATACATTTCGTTTCCCCTAAAAGCCTTTTTCATTTATAAATACGTTCACCGAACATTAATGCATACACTACTAAAGAAGTATATGGTTAGCAATCACTTCTAATCAACGTAACAAGTATTTGTACTTGTTACTAAGTCACTACTAAATAATTAAATGAGATTACTTTTCAAATGTAATAGGTGATTTGAGCCCATTATTAGCCGCCTTTTATTCACTAAATATGACTATGGCCCCATTATTCAAGAACTCAGATATTAAGGGGACGACCTTTTAGAGTTGGGATCCAATTTTGAATCTTGTCGGCAAATGATAGAATAAGGCACGTGTTGGTTTGTTGAGGTAGTTATGTACATTCCACGACTAGCGCATCCTAAGTCACGAATTGAATGGGCAACTAGAAAAAGACAAAAGAGGGAAAAAAATACAAAATCCTCCTTTTACAAAGAGTTAATTACATGGATGGTCCCTATGGTTTGTCCAAATTTTCATATGTCGTCCCTCAAATTTTAAAGTTGCATGGACAGTTCCTATCTTTGCAAAAAATAACACTCGTGGTCTTTTTTTAACTAGTATTAAGTGAATTCTGTTATCATTTACACGTTAGCTCTTTGGTTAACGATCGTTTCATCATCTATCATTTATAATAACAGTCTTTTATAATTTAGAGTTTTTCGAATTTAGGTACTTTTTATATGTTTTCATCCGTTTTTATACGTTTTATTACGTTTTTATCCGTTTTTCTTACGTTTTTACCTCTTTTATTTGTCTTCATTTGTGTTATCATAGGTTACTTGAAGCTCTGCAAACCATCATACACCATTAGTTCCTTCGATCACCATCGCAAGGCTTGGTAATACTTTTTATTGTACAATCAGTTTTAAACTAAATTTGATTTATATTTAAAACTTATTGGTAAAAGAGAATAACCATAAATATTCAAAATAGAGAAAAGTAAGGCATTACAAAAGAATGAGATATAAACAAAGTACAACAAAACAAACATAAGAGCTCGGGGAGCCATAACGCAAACCAAACGTTATTCCTATGTGGCACACATGTAACTCACGTTATGGCGTTACAGCCATTTCTTGCAACTCGGTGTTGGGCAAGCGTTACAACGCAAGTTGTTGTGGTAACATGCGTTACAACATGAACAAGGGCCAAACTAAAAAAAAAAATCAAAAAAAAAAATCAAAACACCCCACATATTNAAAAAAACGTTATGCAACGGCTATTTGTCTTTAATAAGTTTTTTTTTCTCTCTCTCTCTCTCTCAAAAAAACCACCTATATAAACCCATCTTATCTAACCCTTTTACAAACACAAAAATAAAACCATCTTTATATCCCACTAAAATTGTTTCGCAATGGATCCACATAATCCAACTTACGCCGCACATGTGAGCCTTTCCGATATCGAAGATGAAGCCGACGCTTTAGCAATCTTTGCCGCTTATGAGTAAACGAGAATAGAAGAAGAAGAAGCTCAATCATCTTTCCGGATGACCCGTAACCCAATTTCCCGTGAACGTAAGCTTGCAGAGGAGCATTTGAAGGGCGACTACTTTAATGAAATTTGTAAGTATCCTCATAGAGACTTTCGTAGAATATTTCGTATGAGCCAGAAATTATTTCTTCAAATAGTTTCCGCTATTGAATCATATACTGCCGATCCTCTTCCGGATAATTTTGCATACTTTAGCCAAGCACCCGATGCTACTGGTCGGATGAGTATTAGTGTTCTCATGAAATGCACTATGGCCATACGCCAATTGGCATATGGCAACTCACCGGATGCGTTCGATGAGTATTTGCAAATGAGTGCACGTACCGGACGTGACTGTCTAGATAATTTCAATATGTGCATTATTGATTTGTTTAAGGCAGATTTTTTAGGAAAACCAAATATGCATAACGTTCAAAACATATACGCAAAACATGAGAAGGAACATGGTTTTCCGGGAATGCTTGGTAGCATCGACTGTATTGATGAGTGTGTAAATACTCATCATTTTTGTCTCATCTAAACTGCCAAAACATCCAAAAACACCCAATAATGCATCAAAATACTGAAAATATCCCAGGGTTGTGTTTTATATGTTTAGATGCAAAATGTTTGAAAACAAATGAAAAACGAACAAAGTTTGCACAATTGGCAGTTTCAGTCCCTCAACTTTCAAAACTTGTCAAATCTAGTCCCTAAACATTAATTTTGAAAGAAAAGTCAACCAAAGTCCTTAGAAAATCACAAGTTGTCATAATTAGTCCTTTGATGAAAAGTTTCAAAAGTTTACAAGTTTAGTCCATGAACTTTGCAAA
>LBNU01019117.1:72774-85189 GCA_014162995.1 Artemisia annua
TTTCAAGTAAGTGAACCACTAATTTTTCTATAAATTCTACCATGAATTCCTTGCAAGGTTTATGTACTTTTGTCATTTTTGAACTTGCAATTGAAGTCTATACCACAAAAACCTAAGTTTCTATCATTTTTATATGTAAAATGGAATTCTTATGAACCCTTGGAGAAATGGTTGAAGTGATGATGTTAGGGAACCCATGACACCCTAAGAAGGTGTATGGTAGATTAAGGGATGAGTTGTTGTTGATAGTAGTGGATTTGGACATGTACAAACCAAGTTATATCATTTTTGGAACTATATATAAACATTCTGTCCCTATTTTCAAAATTAGGTAAACTCAGTGAGTTTTGGTATATTTTGGACCCAAGATATAGAAAATACATTCTTAGATGAAACTATGGCCTTTTGAACCGCTAAAAACGGACCTATAACGAAGAAATTATGCCAAAAACAAGTTGCTACTAGACTTGAAAATTTTCCGGAAAATTCATTGCTGATGTATGAATTAACTTGGCCAAAAACGAGCCTTAGACCTTTTCAAAACTTGCCAAACTATTGAAAATATGTTAGTATATATTTTTACCTTTCCGGGGATATAAAGAACTTGAAAATCGGCCTTATAACGAATTAGTTATGATTTTTCGAAAGTTATTATTTTCACTTATAAACCACCAGCACTTACCCAGAAATTTTCTAAGTATACCTAGAAACACCCATGTTGAGAGCCATTTTCCCGTCAATAGACTCAGTTCTGGAGTTTTGGACCTGAAGGAACAAAAGTTAGAGCACCTGGCCTAGTTTTCAAATCAAAAAGCCGTTCGTCATTTGGACTTAAGATGAGTAATCTACAGCTATCCAAACATTCATAAAAACTGCCCAGAAATGGCAGCTTTAGCCTAAAATACCATACTTCTCGACCATTTAGTATAAAATCTAGACACTTTGAGCAAAACTTCATTCCTGAACATTTTGAGGCTTGGTGCTAGACTTTCCAGAAATACCAATTTTATTTCCTAACTCTCAATATTCACTGTTTTACAACTAGTTTTCCGAAGCCATTTTTAACCGTATTTCAAAAATTACTAAGTGTTGTATCTTACGTCTAAAAGCTAAATTTCATTATATTTCACTATATGACTACCGTATAACATTATTAAACCATATGAACATGTAATATTCACCATGACCTTATACGAAGATGTAATTTATATTTTCGCCAACAATATATATTTTGAATACAAAACGAGTGGTATAGATTATAGTGCAAGTGCATACATGAACCCATTTCATAATCTAAAGTAGATTACATGCATTCATTTTAGGTTGCGGCTAGGAGTTGCACCTCATTTCTTCAGCTCATACATTCCCGTTTGTACCATACCTTGAGGTGAGTTTTCATAGCCCCGTTTACATTTTTATTGTTTTCAAATCCCACGGGGGAGAATACATTGCACCATTTTTCATACGAGCCTAAGTATCAAATCCATATACATTACTTAAGTTACTACATTGCCATGTTTTAAGTCCCCACCATCATGAACCGTTAATTGTATTTAAGCGAGAGTGAGTGGATAGATCTATTGAGGGTGACGCCTCCATCCGTGTTGGGGTTACCAACAGTCAAGCGGATGCATTTCATTTGATCATTCCAAGTGTTTGGCAAAGCACTCCATTTGGGGCATTACCTACAGTCTAGCTTCGGGGTCATGAGCTTAAGTAATATTGTACAATTTTACAACCATATGACGGGTAGTCATACAATCATGTGACGGGTAGTCATACACTTATATTTATGGTTATCGTATAACATTCATTTTCCTAAACCTATGATTTCTCACCAACATTATTGTTGACCGTTTTAGCAATGTATTTTCAGGTTACTAAGATAACAACATGTGACTTGCATATGGACCATCATGGAGTCGAAGAGTCGACGCGTCTTACCTTTCATTTTATGCACTTATGTAACGTTTGATCAAGTTGAACTATTTTTCATGAACTTGTAACACCGTTATGGGACCTATTTTGTAAACTCTGAATGTTTTAATGATCAAACGATGTATTTTCAAAACGACACTTTAGGTCGTTCAATATAACCTTGTATGAGATGCCCTGTTCGTTACACCCAGGTATTCCATTCCGCTGCCATATAACAGGTAAATTCAGGGTGTGACACTAGCTTATTCTCTGAATAAGCTGGAGCTTGTTGAGCATAAAGATACTCTAGTTAAGCTAGGAGTAAATTGCAAAAATCGTCCCTAAAGTTTGGCCAATTTGTATGTTTCGTCCCAGAACTGTCGAAACTGCAAAAACTGTCCCTGTGGCAAACCTTTGGGGCAAATATCGTCCCCGACCAACATCAAATGACTAAAATACCCCTGTCCAAACTTTAGGGATGATTTTTGCAATTTACTCTTCTAAATCTCTTTTTAGTTTTTTACACAAATGGTCCCTGCGTTGCGTCAAGTTTTACAGTTAGTCCCTAATTTGGATGGCAAGTTAGTTTATCCGTTAAGTTATTTGCACAGTTAGTCCTCAGTTAATATTTTTTGCAAAGTTAGTCCTCATTTTCTAAAAAAGTCCTCATTTTTTGCACCGTTAGTCCATCCGATAATATTTTGCACCGTTGTCAATCTTTTTCCGTTTACGTCTATTTTTTTACGTTCTCGTCCGTTTTTTTAACATTTTCGTCTATTTTTTTTACGTTTTTGTCCGCTTTTTTACGTTTTCGTCTGTTTTCTTATGTTTTTTTCATGCTTTTTATATATACCTTTTCCCTACCGCCATTAGTCTTTGATGCTTAGAGATAATGGGTATACCTAGAAAAGAAACTATGACATTGTGATTAAAAAGTAATTCTGTGATCCGTTTAAGCATCACGATCTTTGACCCCCTTTTTGGTCACAGATCAAAAGTGTAAAACACTGAAAAGTTGTTGTAATGACTAATATTTTACATAAAGCGACTAGCGAGAGATTTTAACCCAAAGCGGGCAGCCAGCGACAACCACCCTCAAAGCCCAGAGAGTGCCCCACGGGCACCAAGCGCGCAAGCCGCAGTCGAAGGCGGCAGGAAACGACATCCAACTGAACAAAAAAGATCAAATAAGATAAAATGATAAATACAAGCCAAAGAAGCTAGACTAACTGGAAGAGCACCTATGCAAATAAGCCTAAAAGACAAATAAGCAAGGCAACTTCACTGAACAATAAGCCACAGGCCCTTAGGGTCACGTTGCAGGCTTATAGAAAGCTTTAACCATCTAGCTAGAGCCAACTTAAGGCGGAACCATACAACTTGGTTGGTGGGCTTTCCAAAAAGTCAAAAACTCAAGCTAACCCACTGAGAAGCCTCCAAAGAGCTTGTGAAACGACTCACCCTGGGATACAGGGGAGGTTTTCAGCAAACAGGCCCAAGAATGCGACAAAAATAACAGTTAAGAAGCCAAATAAAAATCCCACAAATCATATGAAGACAGAGCCGACCAAATCATTAAAATTCAACAGAACAGCTCAGATTCAGCTGAATTAATCCTACATGCACAATTCCTAATTTTTCTATTCAAAAATCTGCAATACACACATTTTTGACTTTAAGAAAACTAAGGTTGATATTATAATTGGCATCTTTCAAAATAATGGAGATTAGAAGTTTTATAACTACATAAACTGATTAGGCTAAAAAACATAATAACTTACGATGGTAATGCTTAAAAGTAATCTTAATCTCACTGATTAATAACAAAGTAACCAAAAGGAGTTTTGACATTTGCTGAACTGAAACATGTTCTTTTTATCGCTTCAAAGTCTATGTATGGAACCTCAAAGTGAACTCTGTTACAGCACAGTCAACAACAAAAACACCCTGCAGAACTCAATGGATGCATACTGAATCACAACACTACCTTATAACACTGCATATGAGATCTTCAAAGCAATATTAAACTGAATAAGAGACATCAAGCATGATTCACATGTAAATATGACCTATGNAAAAATAGACGAAAACGTAAAAAAATTGACAAAAACGTAAAAAAAATAGACGAAAACGTTAAAAAAACGGACGAGAACGTAAAAAAAATAGACGAAAACGTAAAAAAAATGACAAAAACATAAAAAAAAAAATAGACGAAATCGTTAAAAAACGGACGAGAACGTAAAAAAATGGACGAAAACGGAAAAAGATTGACAACGGTGAAAAATATTAATGGATGGACTAACGGTTCAAAAAATGAGGACTTTTTTAGAAAATGAGGACTAACTTTGCAAAAAATATTAACTGAGGACTAACTGTGCAAATAACTTAACGGATAAACTAACTGCCCATCCAAATTAGGGACTAACTGTAAAACTTGACGCAACACAGGGACCATTTGTGTAAAAAAACTGAAAAGAGATTTAGAATAGTAAATTGCAAAAATCGTCCCTAAAGTTTGGACAGGGGTATTTTAGTCATTTGATGTTGGTCAGGGACGATATTTGCCCCAAAAGTTTGCCACAGGGACGGTTTTTGCAGTTTCGACAGTTCTGGGACGAAACATGCAACTTGGCCAAACTTTAGTGTAAACTTGCATTATCTGTATGTTTAGTAATTAGTGCTTAATTCCTGCTTGATTGTGCTTATTTGGTGTTGGTTAGTGATATTATTGCTTAAAATCTTAGGGTTGTTCAATGGTTTTCATTGTTGCTTAAAATCTCATTTTCACTGTCAAAATAGTACTAGTGATCATCTTGTGTATTTGTGATCCAAACATGTGTTTATGTGCTTGTTTTGGGTCATTAAACCTTCATAAGTTGTTGTGGATCAGTTTCATAGTATCAATTAATCATTTGTTTTGAAAATCAAAAACTAGCTCAGTTAAAGGATTGTTTGGTTTTGCTGTCAAATCTGTGTTCTTGTGTGTTATTGTTGTGGATCTTTGTTGGTTCATGTTTCTTAGGTGTATCTTAGAACATTTGAACCATAAAAACCAGTACTTGTTTTGTCAAAAGTCAAAGTACCTTTTGATTTCATCTCATTGATAATCTGTCAAAAGTTCTAAGTCCAAATATCATCAAATCAGTTCATAAGTTGTTAGGGTTGCTTAATTTCATGTTCTTATAACATAATATAACATATTCAGTGAGTAAATCAAGATCATAGTTCATAAAAGTCAACATTGCAAGTTTTCATAAAAAGTCAAAATACCACATCTGTCAAAATGGCAAGTTTTTCTTTTTGATCTGTAGGATTCAATACAGATTGGAAATCCAAACCAATTGTTGTTTTGTAATATTTTATTGCTTGTTTACATATTTCAAAAAGAAAATCAAGGTTTGGAATCCATTTACTTATAAATAAGCACTGCTTAAGTTGCCTGTTTGAGTTTTTACCTCCCCTGTGCACAGACTTTTCACCCATCTTCATAAGCTCACACAGAGCTTATTAGTGGGCCCCATTGCATGATTCTTGGCCTTTTGGAAATCCAAGCAACCCATCTTTAAGGTTCAACTCTAAATTTGCATTTTCAAGCTTGTTCAATAGGGCTGCTAGTAGTTTTTTGTTTGATCAATTTCTCTGTGTATACTGAGTATTCAGTGTACATAGGCTTATTCACAAGCTCACACAGAGCTTATTAGTGGGCCCCATTCTATGACCCTTGGCTTTTTGGGAAGCCAAGCAACCATATTTGATAGTTCTAGGCTTATTTTGGCTTTTCAAGCTTATTTGATAAGCTGGATTAAGCTCACAAGTTTCTTGCAGATCTGTGTATCACTGTGAAGTGTTGGATTGCTTATTTGCTTATTTTAGTTTACTATCTGTGCTTTTTCAGTTCCTTTGGCTTAATTTGTGTTCATATAAGTTGTTTACACCTTATTTTCTAGCTTGTATCCACTGTAGAGCTTATTAGTAGCTTGTGCTTCATAAAAAATCATTAAATACGATCTGTTAAGCTTTTTAAAGTACAAACTGCTTTTTTTTAAGTTCTAAATTTTTTTTCTTTATTAAAGTTCCATATTTTCAGTGTATAAACATTTCTCAAAAAGAAAATTCCAAAAATCATCACTTTTAAGAAAGTGATAGCTTCTATTTAAGTCATTTGGCTTATTGCTCAGCTTTTTCAAAAATCAATTTTCATTTTTATAATTTTTATAAGTTCCTGTTCACTTTTAGTATTTCTAGTAATTTTCTTAGATTTTTATCTTTTCATTTAGTATTTATAATAATTAATATTAGTTAAATTAGTTTTAATTAAAAAACCAAAAAGAAAATCACCTAATGTTTAATTTTAATCACTAATACTTTTTTATAACTTTTCTAGGTTTTATAATTCATTTAGTATTTTTAGAAAATATTTTCATAAATATTACTATTCATTGTCTATTTATCTTAATTAAATTAGTTTAAATAGTTTTTAATTAGTAATTAAGTAAATAATTAATAAAATAGTGTAATAATAGTTTTTATAAACTTTTTATAATTTTTAAAGGTTCCTGTATTAGTTAATTAGTTTTATAAAATATTTCCTAATTTTATAAGTCATTTTTAGTATTAGTAGTAATTTAAATTAGTTAATTAGTTAATTAATAAGTAATTAGTAATTAATTAATATTAAATTCAGAAAAAGATAAAAATATTTATTTTCAATTTTTAAATTTCTTTTAAGTTATTTTAAAGGTTTAGAAATTAATTTTGCAATTTTCTAGTTTAAATTTGTAATCTTAGTCATTTTTAGTTTAACTTTAATTAGTTTTTATTAACTTTTTAAATAGTTTTATTAAATAATTAGTATTTAAATATTAAAATAATCAAAAAAATATTTTTCTTTTTTATTAAAATTTCTTTTTATTTTAAGTTTGTAAAAGTTTCATTTTCACCCTCTGTAGTTTATTTTTGTGTAATTCTCATTTTTCTAGCACGCATTTGCATTTTAGGTTTATCTGATTTCCTGTATTTGTTAATATTGTTCTATAATCTTAATTCCAAGCAATCAGTAGTGTAAATCAATCAAAATCTTTATCTGGTTACTATTCCCTAATCACTCATTCCCATAACGTTTCAAAAACACAATTTCAATCTCGCTGGGACATAACGACCCGGGAATACACTGTGCTTACACCGGATCATAAATTGATCACTTTCTCTCTCATAGCTTGACTTAGTTGACCAGGAACCCTTGGTTGACTTAGTTGACTGTTTGGGAGAAGTCAGTATGCATTGGCAATGGAAAATTGTCCGGTTTCATGGCAAAGGAAATATGTTAGTGGTCATAAAAAATACCCGACTATATTGCTTGAAGCTGTTGCGTCACAGGATTTGTGGATTCGGCATGCAGTTTTTAGTGTAGTAGGTGCGAATAATGATATCAATGTTTTAGATAATTCGCCGTTGTTCGATGACTTGCTAAATGGATGATTCCCCTGTAGCTCCGTTTGAGGTAAATGAAGTTGTGTTTGTAAAAGGGTACTACTTAGCCGATGGGATTTACCCACAGTGGGCTACTTTCGTCAAATCATTCACGAATACCGTTGATGATAAACACACTTTATTTAAACGGCGACAAGAAAGTGCACGAAAGGATATTGAACGTGCTTTTGGTGTTCTCCAAGGACGATGGGGAATAATACAACAGCCAGCACGTGTTTACCAGGTTACCAAGATAAGTAGAATCATGTATTCTTGCATCATATTGCATAACATGATTCTAAAGGATCAAAAGTTTAATGTAAGTGAATTCAGAGAAATTTTCCGGGATCCGGCTAGGCATATGCAAGACAGATGGATTGATAGATGTGATAAGCGTCGTCAAAAGGCAAAAGAAATACGTGACAAAGATGTTCATGTTAGTCTCCAAGTCAATCTTATGGAGCATATTTGGCGTGAACGTGAGAATTTTATGGAAGAAGATGACGACTAGTTTAACTTATTTACTTATCGTATTTTTCAATTCGTATTTTAATTCATAATTTTTTTATGTCGTTTTTTTTTAACTGTGATGTTTTTATTTTGTATTGTAATGTTTAGTTTTATTAATAAAATGTTTGAATGTTTAATAAATGAATTTGTTGAGGGTAGAATTTGTAAATTTGTAAAAAATGATGTTATTTGGTGTTATGATTTCCTGGTGTTTTTTTGGTGTTATATTATTTGGTGTGGCGCTGACGTGGCGGTGAATTAATTTCTAACTTAAGTTACCACTCCTTGTGCTCTAAACTTGTTTTCTTACATCAGCAGGGGGAAAAAACCGGAAACAATCCTCACGGCAAGAGATCAATCATGCCATCAGATAACAACAATCCATCACCGGAACACCCCCCTAAAAAACAAAAACTCACCGACAACGCCATCACACCACCACCTCAACCACTGTCAACCACCACTGCAGCCACAACAACTACCACTGCAGCCACCACAACCACCGAAACAACCACCACAATCACCTCCTCCAACCTCCGTAAACTCATCCAACAATTCACCCACTCACAACTCACCGAACTCCTCATAACAGCTTCCTTAAACCACCCTGACGTCCTCGACGATGTCCGCGCACTCGCGGACAGCGATATAACACAACGTAAACTACACGTACGCGGCCTTGACTTAAAAACAACTTCCGCTTCATTGCGGTCCGTTTTCGCCCCTTTCGGCGAACTCAAACAAGCATTGGTAATTAAAGATAAGGCAACTCGTAAAAGTAAATGTTACGGTTTAGTTATTTATAAACATTTAGATAGTGCATTATTAGCGTTAAAGGAGCCTTTTAAAGTTATTGATGGTAGAATGAGTTTTAGTGTGCTTGCTAAGGATAGTACTAGTGTTTTTGTTGATAATGCGAATGGTAGGAAAGTTTATGTTGAGAATGTGACTAGTGGTGTGAGTGCGGAGAAGCTGTTGGAGTGTTTTCAGGAGTATGGTGAAGTGGAGGAGGGACCGGCTGGGTTTGATAAAACTACGGGTGAGTTTAAGGGTTTTGCATTTATTATTTATAAGAATGTGGATGGGGCTAAGGCGTGTTTGGTTGATCCGGTTAAGTGTGTTGATGGATGTGAGTTGCGTTGTAGGCTTGCTAATGATTTTGGAATCCAAGGTTATGGTGGTGGAGGTCAAGGACCGCCGTTGGGCCATTCACAACATCCTTCACATTTAAGTAGCGGGCCAGGGATGTCTTTATCTGCTCAAGTTCAAGGATCAGGTGGCGGGGTAAGGCCAGAGGGAGTGAATTCACAGTTTGGTAATGGAGGACCTAGTGTCGGTTCTTCTTATGGTGGTAATTCAGGTGGATTAGGATTACAGGAAGGTCCTGGTGGTAGTTTTGGTAATGGCGTTTTAGGAAAAGGACCACCTTTGGGGCATTCACAACATCCTTTGAATTTGAGTTCGGGTGGTGGGTCAGTGATGTCATCATTTGGTAGCAGTGTTGGCGGGATGGGATTGTCTACTAGTGGGGGTCTACAACCAAGTTCCTTGAGAGTTGATGGTGGTTGGTTTAGCGGTGATTCACATCTAGGCGGGCCTGGTGCAAGCTATGGTGTAAAGGGTAGTGGCAGAGAGGCGGGGTTAGGCCTTGGTTTTGGACCCTTTGGTGGTCGTGGTTCAAGCTATGGTGGAACGGAGAGTGGTGGTGGCACTGGGTTATCGACCCATAGGAGTCAAGCACCGAGTTCCCTGGGAGGTGACAATGGTGGTCGTTATGGTGGTTCACATTTTGGTATCCCTGGTTTGAGGTATGGTGGAACGGGTAGCGGTGGAGGGGTGGAGTTAGGCACACGTGTTGGTGGCGCCGGTCCAAGCTATGGAGGACTAGGTAGTGGTGTGGCGGGGTTAGGTAGTGGTTTTGGCGGGTCTGATGCGAGATTTGTTAGACAGAGTAGTGGCGGAGAGGGAGGGTTAAGTGATAGTTTGGGTGGCCCTAGTACTAGCTATGATGTATCAGGTAGTGGTAGAGGGGTGGGGTTAGGCGGTGGTTTTGGAGGCCTTGGTTCAAGCTATGGTGTTATAGAGACATTTCAGGTTGAGTTGATGAGAAGAGTTTTTAAGGAATTGGATGCTTTATCTGGGATCACTCTTGATCAACGTATTAAAGCGATGGATGTTATTGGTCATTCTCCAACACGCGCTGAAATGTTTTTTATGTTGGATAGGGAAGGAAAAAGCCGCATGGTGCAAATGGTTTGGAGTGGTTCGATAAGCTAGCTTATTCTGTTAGTATCTCGGGTATGTAGAAACTAGTTTAAGGTAGTAGGTTCTTTCAAATTAGCTAGAATATCTGGAGTTCTAATTTAGTATTGAATACTAGGTTACAATGTTGTTTTAGGACATTCACAATGCCTCTGGTATTTGCTTCTCGAGCCATTAAGACATGTTAACTTTCATTTTGTCTACTTCTTTTCTTTGACACAACATGCCGTTAGGATGATGTAAATTGAGAGCACTCAAAAAGCAAGGATGCGCATACTTAAAGAAAAAGAAATGAACCCCTTATCACCATTTACCAACTTTTAGCAAACGACCAACCAAATTACAGGTCAGAATCAAATATAAACATGTAGCAGTGTATTAAAATCTTCAAGATCGTTTGCTGCAATATATGTAATACAAAGGAACATCCATCGAATTCAGAACATCTGCTTAAGGGCACGCGCAGAGACAGAACTCCCCAACGCGCAAAACAATAACATAAACTTATTTTCTTGTAAATCGCTATGGGGAAAAAACCCAGAAACAAAGTTAATCCTCACGACATGAGATCTCTAACAAGGGTTTCAATGATCCCATCGGATAACAACAATCCATCACCGGAACACCCCCTAAAAAACAAAAACTTACCGACAACGCCATCACACCACCACCTGAACCACCGTCAACCACCACCACTGCAGCCACCATAACCACCGAAACAACCACCACAATCACCTCCTCCAACCTCCGTATACTCATCCAACAATTCACCCACTCACAACTCACCGAACTTGTCATAACAGCTTCCTTAAACCACCCCGACTTCCTCGACGATGTCCGCGCACTCGCGGACAGCGATATAACACAACGTAAACTACACGTACGCGGCCTTGACTTAAAAACAACTTCCGCTTCATTGCGGTCCGTTTTCGCCCCTTTCGGCGAACTCAAACAAGCATTGGTAATTAAAGATAAGGCAACTCGTAAAAGTAAATGTTACGGTTTAGTTATTTATAAAAATGTAGATAGTGCATTATTAGCGTTAAAGGAGCCTTTTAAAGTTATTGATGGTAGAATGAGTTTTAGTGTGCTTGCTAAGGATAGTACTAGTGTTTTTGTTGATAATGCGAATGGTAGGAAAGTTTATATTGAGAATGTGACTAGTGGTGTGAGTGCGGAGAAGCTGTTGGAGTGTTTTCAGGAGTATGGTGAAGTGGAGGAGGGACCGGCTTGGGTTTGATAAAACTACGGGTGAGTTTAAGGGTTTTGCATTTATTATTTATAAGAATGTGGATGGGGCTAAGGCGTGTTTGGTTGATCCGGTTAAGTGTGTTGATGGATGTGAGTTGCGTTGTAGGCTTGCTAATGATTTTGGAATCCAAGGTTATGGTGGTGGAGGTCAAGGACCGCCGTTGGGCCATTCACAACATCCTTAACATTTAAGTAGCGGGCCAGGGATGTCTTTATCTGCTCAAGTTCAAGGATCAGGTGGCGGGGTAAGGCCAGAGGGAGTGAATTCGAACCAACAAAGTTCAATGCAGGGTTCTTTTGCTTCACAGTTTGGTAATGGAGGACCTAGTGTCGGTTCTTCTTATGGTGGTAATTCAGGTGGATTAGGATTACAGGAAGGTCCTGGTGGTAGTTTTGGTTATGGCGTTTTAGGAAAAGGACCACCTTTGGGGCATTCACAATATCCTTTGAATTTGAGTTCGGGTGGTGGGTCAGTGATGTCATCATTTGGTAGCAGTGTTGGCGGGATGGGATTGTCTACTAGTGGGGGTCTACAACCAAGTTCCTTGAGAGTTGATGGTGGTTGGTTTAGCAGTGATTCACATCTAGGCGGGCCTGGTGCAAGCTATGGTGGAAAGGGTAGTGGCAGAGAGGCGGGATTAGGCCTTGGTTTTGGACCCTTTGGTGGTCGTGGTTCAAGCTATGGTGGAACGGAGAGTGGTGGTGGCACTGGGTTATCGACCCATGGGAGTCAAGCACCGAGTTCCCTGGGAGGTGACAATGGTGGTCGTTATGGTGGTTCACATTTTGGTAGCCCTGGTTTGAGGTATGGTGGAACGGGTAGAAGTGGAGGGGTGGAGTTAGGCACACGTGTTGGTGGCGCTGGTCCAAGCTATGGAGGAGTCTAGGCGGTGGTTTGGAGTCCTTGGTTCAAGCTATGGTGCTGGTTTATGAGCCTGGTCAGATATGGTGGAATGGGTAATGTGGTGGGGTTGGGTTAGGCTCTGTTTGGGGCTTTGGGCCTGAG